>OMKX01058679.1:0-12010 GCA_900302425.1 Brosme brosme
TATCATTATAAAATCGCTTTTGTAATATCATTTTTTTATTTTATTTCTTTTTTTAACCCAGTCTTCCCTTGGCCCAGCTTTCCTGATCTAATTTTCTCCTGAGATGACGTCAAACGCGTCATTTGACGTCATCTCAGGAGAAAATTAGATCAGGAAAGCTGGGCCAAGGGAAGACTGGGTTAAAAAAAAAGAAAAAAAAAAAGTTTATATTACAAAAGCGATTTTATAATGATAGAATTCCGGTTCTGAATCGGTGAAGTGTCCCTTTAATATACACTCCTACTGTATTTAAATAATTTGGATACAGCATTGGTATATTATTGAGTTGCAATGCTTTTATTTCCTTATGTGATAGTAACATACGATTTCATGCAACCTCAAAATGCATAACTAGGGAACTGTATGAACAGGTTTAATAATTGTTGCTCAGAAGGAAAATAATAACACAACATACCTCCATCTTGGCATTTGTCCATCTTGGTACTTCAATAACCACATGGAAGATGTTCTGAAAGGCCAAGGGAAATTTTGGGAATAAAAACATGATTACAAGCAATGGCATTGACCTAAATAAGGAGCAATAGTAGAAGGCAATAAAGATATGTTACGGAAAGTTGGGCATATGAGTGGCATTGACATAAATTAGGAGCAATAGCAGAAGGCAATAAAGATGTTACGGAAAGTTGGGCGTACGAGTTGGCAAAACTTTCAGTTGATAAAAATTAGGGAGGGAATTAATGTTGGTTAAAAGCTTATCTATTGAATCGACGTGGACATTGACATAGCACGTAACAGGAAAATAATCTGCAATGTGTAAACACCCTTGGGCAAATAGACAATGAACTGGCTTATCACAATCACACAATTTGCCCTAAATGCATGAACGATGTGTGGCACAACTGAAGAGAGGGAAACTTATGAAGGTATTATTGTAGCAAAAGTCTTTAGCACATGTAACTGCAGATTTGCATGCGTAAACTAAAGTCACAGTAAATTTGAAGTCGTAAATATTTATTTTGCATGCGTACACTAAAGTCACAAATGTGTAACAGTAGATTTGACTACTGTTACACATTTGTGACTTTAGTGTACGCATGCAAAATAAATATTTACGACTTCAAATTTACTATGACTTTAGTGTACGCATGCAAATCTGCAGTTACATGTGCTAAAGACTTTTGCTACAATAATACCTTCATAGAAACACAACATTAGGTAAATGAGTAACTACAAAAGGGGGCTTGTGAAGGAAATAGTCCACTTTACCTGTCCTTCGTCAGCATACATTGGTATGTCATGGAATGGGGATACATACTTTCCATCGGCATTTTCTGCAAAACAGAAAAGTCGTTTTATGGAATGTTTCAAGTATAGACAGAAGAGGGCCTTGTTCCGGTTTGGAATCTCCCAGGTACCAGAGATTATATTAAAAGGTGGACATTCTGTTTCCGTACACCAAACAAAATGCGAAATGGTAAATGTAAGATGTTTAAAGTGACACAGGTTGTGCGATGCAGATGAAAGTTACCCGATGTCAAATCTGCGTCTCATTCATTATGGCGTTTAGTATCATGTTAAGCTTTTGCTGGAGGATGATGCCAAGGTAGCAGTGCTTCATTTACAGCACAGATTCCTTAAACCGGTTCAGCCTGTATGTGCCGTCTAACTCGAAAGCCGTTGACCGGCTGTTAAGGTTAGAAGCCACGTTTCAATAACAAAAATTGCGGTGTCAAGCACAAGCGGATTATATGATGGACCGACTCTCAATGAATAGAATTGACACGTGGGAGATTGTGAGTGGCCTTGAGGAGCTCGAAACAAGACATGCAATAAGAAAAATGAAAGTTCTTACTGTAAAACAAGCGGTAGTTCAGGCCATGTAGGTTTCCCCGTTCTTCGACTGTGTAGCTCATGTTTAACTCCAAGCCGGTGGGTCGCTACTGCTTCTGCTTCTGCTTTGGCAGTTGATGGCGCTACAAGCGTCTACTGGGGAAAGAAAGAATAACCTACTTCCGAATCAAATGCGCATGCGTATTTGTTATTACGTCTATCGGTCTGGCTCACCCATAGGTCATACATTAACTCAACCCAGTAAACTACATTTTATGAGTTTGCGGCGGCGGAAGGGGGGTTGGGGGGGTCAGCACAATATCACTATCCTGTAGAAATTATTAGAATATTCGATGACGATTACATTTAAGATACACATTATAACGTTTAAAAAACATGCATATATTTATGTGTTTATTTGATAATATGCCCCAAAAAGGTTTAAAGAGGTTCAAACACTTGGGCAATGAAATAATAACAAAATGCGGTAACAAAGTGTGTGTGCGTGCGTTAGTCCTCGTCTGCTGCACGTTTACTTCACATCCTCCCGCGGCGCGGTGTGCTTCCTGCCTTGCCGAAGGAGGGGACGGTGCTGACGGCTGGACGGACGAGAGGAAGGAAGACGGGGAAGCTCTGGAAAGATCCAAGAAAGTGGGAAAGGGCCTGGGATACACCGTCCGTCGGCAAGAAAAGCACTTAGTTTCTGCAATAGCTTAATTCGTCATCCATTTTGTGCAGAAATGTCGACCAGTCGTCATCTTAGCGAAAGCAGGGCCATCCCGACTAGGACGGTGTTGATCAACGATACAACGCAGCTACCTCATGACTATTGTACTACCCCTGGAGGCACTTTATTCTCAACCACTCCGGGAGGTAAGACCGTTTTTTGCCTCTACTTATCGTACTTAATTGAAACGTGTGTCATTTGTGCGTTGACATGTTGTGGTTTTTGCGAACCTTTTGTGTTGTTTTGTCAATGGGGCCTATGCAGTCTGATGGGCCTGTCAGACGTATCATAACAAAAACAATGCTTTGCCCCGCCTTCACTCTCTTTACTGCATCGTGATTGGTTGGGTTGCAGCGCAGGGATGAGACAAATAAATGAGACAATGTAGCAATTCAAAAGCGATTATTTCGTCCCAGGTAAAATATATACATTGCGTTTATATTTTGTCACATACACAGTCCTATGTTCTGCAAATTGTTCACATTTAGCAATGCAATTTAACTCTAGTATTCAGCTATAATTTTTATAGTCATTGTATATTTTACAATCATAAAGCAACCATAAAGCAATCGTGACATAAAATAATTGACCTCCAAGGAGATCAAAAGCTTTCTTTTTCACCACAGCTAATTTAAACTCTTGTTTGTTTCCCTGTCAAAGGGACCAGGATAATCTATGACCGGAAGTTCCTATTGGACAGGCGTAATTCCCCCATAGCCCAGACCCCTCCTGCCCACCTGCCTGTCATCCGCGGTGTGACCAGCCAAACGGTTCTGAATGAGAACAGGAAGAATGAAGCCAATAAACACCCCAACAGCCATGACGGCAAACCAGGTACTGGCCCAATCCCGTTTCTTTGCTCCAAGCAAAGAAAAAAACTATGCACTTGCAAGAAAATACAAACTTTGTTTATCCCAAATAAGGCTTTATGGGTGTCATATCTCAACAGAAGTACAAGACCGCAGTACAAATTAAGGATAACCAATATGATCCTAATATTGTTATGGTTTCATTAATTGTGATAGTTTGGACATAGAATTTGTTCTTAATTCATTTGAGTAACAAAGGATCCTCATTCCGCTGACAAATTGTAGATTCTGACTACATCTTGCAACCCATTTATAGCTAAGTAGCTGTCTACTGGCTATGACATTCTAGTGAGAAATTCCAAAATGTTTTTTCTTTCTGTTTTATTTCCCCCAGGTGACGACGCACAGTTTGAAATGGACATCTGAAACAACGGAAGCACACAGGAAGAAGTAAATGACCTGGCTTATTGATGCCAGTGGCTTGGCTTGTAGAAACCAACCTTGTGGGCCTTCATGGCAGCCATCTTTAGCTCTCTCTATGTCTCGCTGCTGGATTTGATGTGTGTGAACCATTGGGGATAACGTTTTTTATTTATCATGCAGAATAGCCACTCCTTGGAACTCTCTGAAATATTTGAGGTTTGGTTCCATGGTAACCAGCCCCCCGCATAAATAAACTACATAGCATGGAAGTGAATCGTAATAATTTTCCTACATTTTTTTTAACCAGGGTGTGCTTTCCAACAGATACTACAGAGATTACTTATGTGCACATCTCAGTTTACTGTCGTCATTCTAGAAGCCCAGACTCTTGTCAAACCGTACCTACTAAGGTGGTAAATGAACCTGACCTTAGAATGACGTTTATGTTGAATTAATCGCAGACTGTAATTCGGGCAAATGTTACCAATATATTATTGAGATATATTTTACTTGAAAAATGACACACCTCCACAATAAGTTATTGTGGCTCTCGTTTCAAAGAAGCATTTGTAAATAATTGTTTATTAGCTTATGATGTTTTATGGAATAAGCTAAAAAAACAAGAGGCCTGTCATCACTAAACACATAAAAGACACTTCAATAATCGTATATACACATGCTGGCGAACAACATAACTGTGAACTGGCTTTTGTTCTGAAATATTGACTAAATCAAATTGTAAATCGGTTTCAAACTGGCTGTAGCAATTAAATATAGGCATTTCCTTATTTCCTGCCAAAAAATGACTATTCAGTTGTTTATCTTGCCAGTTGTCTGTGTTAATGTTGACCATGTGGTGGTTTTCAAAATGCGGGCCACATAATGTTATAACACAGTTTAATACAATAGCCGCTGGACACAATTTTAATATAATTATGGATTAGATGATTGACAATAGATGATATTTCAGGACTTGTATATGCATTTCATTTTTGATACTTGGTTCAGCACAAATTTGTTTTTGGACGCAACCGATCACAGGGAAGGCAGTCTATATGAATTGGTTATTTATTGGACTGTATCTGCCACTTTGCACTTATCACGTATACATTCAGTCATTAGTTTCTGTTTTCTTGAAGATTGAGATTGTATTGGGATAGGTAGATTCTATTACTGATTCTTTGCATCTATCCCCAATGACCTTAATCAACTTCGCATTACCTTGTTGTGTTGAGTATATATGCCCTCGCCTTACATCAACATCGATCAAATGCAGTAACAACAAACCTCAGTGTTGCCATTCATACTCTCCAAAAAAATTCATAAAAACAAAGAAATGTTTACTGAAATGCTCATTGTATTTAGCAGCTGAGAAAGATTTGTTTGAAATGCACTCTTTCTTAATGCCTTCATATCGCGTTCCATAAGAAGCGATTAAATTAGGTCTCTTTGCAATTTGATGGCTTCCATGCATTTATTTGGAAAAATGTGGAGTTTGGGATGGTGTGCAACATCTAAACTTTATTTGAGCTCCTAAACAGAGTTCCTGCTAGTTCAGTCGATACTATGTAACTGTAATTAAACAAATCAACTTGCTGAATTTTTTGAATCCGAACATCTATCAAAATATGTTTTTATTTGGTTTGGGCTGTAATAATCTGGACTTTTTTGCTGTTAAATATTGAATTGGTTTGCACTTATTTTACATCACACATTTGGGTAACATTGATGTATATGTTAATTGGCATCAACATTCATATTGCATATTCATTTCAAGCAGTTTGGTTTCACATTGAGGGCTTAACATTGTTTCTTTTAGAGAGATTTAAAACAACCTGATTGTAACATTCAGATTATAATTAACTTTATTTCCATTGAAACACCACTGCCAGTGGATATTGTTGAAGCAAGATCAATAAAGTTACTTAACAAAAATATTTGTATTTATTTCATATGGCCACAGGATTTTTAAGTTGTATCAACTGAAAGACCAAGAAATACAATGTATGAAGAAATGAAACGTTTATAAAGTAATAATGAACTCGACAATTCGATGGGGTTTTCTGAAACCAAAAATGTTTTATTTACAAATTCTGTTATATGCAGAGCAACAATCTTTAGAATACAAAAAGAAGGCCATTTATTTTTAATTCATTTAAATGTTTGTTATTAATTAAAAACCTGAGGTGGTTCGATTTGTCTTGGTTTATTCGGATAATGGGCATTGTTTGTTTTGGCAGTGTAGGTTAATTCCATAAGTAAATTTGCATGTATACAACGACCTGACGAGTGACTTTTTGTTCTTGTTTTGTTTTTTACTGCGAAACTGTCAAACGAAATAAGGTTTTAAACGAATATTTCTGTTTTCGGAAAAGACAAAGAAATATAGCAGCATTAAATCACTACGTATGTGTTTCCCCAAAAAATAGTTTAATTTACATCAGGCAAAGAAACGTATACCAATAACATTCTGCACAGGCATTTCACTGGCTGTCCGCTGGTCCTTCCTCCTTTTCTACTTCCCTGAGCAAGGCCAACGCCAAGATGGTGAGACTTGTGGCAAAAATGTTATCGTAATCCGTTGATTATCAAGACCATCCTTTTATGAACATACGATGTACAAGCAGCACATAGTGTCTTAAACCTTTTTTGTGTCCATGTCTCAATATTTGATATATTAGAGCTTTTTATAACCCCTCTCGGTGAATACTCGGTGGGCCCACCGAAGCGCCTTGTTAATTTGTCTACTATCGGTTCAGATATTTCCATGGACAGGGTCTTACAAAATACAACTTTCACATGTGTTCTGCCTAATAGTTACTTTGTCAATGCGGCACAATTTGTAGTGTCTGACATGGTGTTTTTATTCAGCAAAGCTACATACAGTTGACCAGTAACTTGCAGTGTTGTCCATTAGCATTTGTGGCTAACACTAGCACACATGATAATGTTCAGCACTATCTACTACATAATCGGTTAGATCTTGATGGGTTCAGGGAAGGAATATCGCTATTTAGTTCCGACAAGATGCAGTGAACTGTGGCCCATGTGGCCACGGTGTGTATGTATTTACGATGGTGTGCTTGGGTTACTGTTGCTATGTTGCTTTGGACAAGATGGTGTAGGTGTTCAAAGTTTTGAGGGAAGATGAGGTTAATGTGCCTTACAGAAATGTATCTTTCTTGATATTAGAATGACACAGTGACTGTCAGGACCCGGAAATTCATGACGAACCGGCTGCTCCAGAGGAAGCAAATGGTAAGTTGTTCATCATACCTGTTTTCGGGGTACAGTTCCTATTGTCACATTCCGCTTCCGCTTACGATACATTTTTTGTATTCTACAGGTTGTCGATGTCCTGCATCCGGGCAAGGCCACAGTCCCAAAGACTGAAATCAGGGAGAAACTAGCAAAAATGTACAAGACCACTCCCGATGTGGTGTTCGTCTTTGGCTTCAGGACCCAGTTCGGTGGCGGCAAGACTACAGGCTTCGCCATGGTCTACGACTCGTTAGACTACGCCAAGAAGAACGAGCCCAAGCACAGACTGGCCAGAGTAAGTAAACACCAATGTGTCAGTACACGGCTTGCGTCCATGCGTATTTGTAGCATTCTAAACCCTTTTTAACGTATTCAACAATTAAGAAGACTATAAATATTTTCTAGTGTTCTCTTGCCTTCCATGAGTAAGTTGTCAATCAATTCACACACTTGATAAGGTGTGGAAAGACATGCGTTTCTCAACCATATCTTTGTAATTAAAGGACATTTTATTTGGCTAGATTCTGCACACTGTATTGGGGTTGGGTGGTAATTAAATGTTGTGTATCGTCTTTGAATTGTATTGTAGATATCTACATGAAAGGTAGATATCGTCTTATCATGATACCAGTTTGATTTTATACATTCAGTGGGATTATATGCCCTTAAAAATATCAAATGGGAGGTTTTAAACATCTGAAGTATATGGAAATCATTATAAGTATGGTATAGGTCTAAAAAGCAGTTACTCGCAATGTAATGAAACTCTGTTACGCTTAACAATGGAAATCATAAGCATATTTTTGATTTAAATTCACCATGATTTTTAGGATACATTTTTCCATTTCCAGCTCTACTGTGTTTTCATGCCATGTTGCAAATTAGTCCTTAGTTTTGTTGGTGACCAGGTCAGTTTCATCACTGGCTGTCAACTGTTAAAATGAATGTACTTGCTAATGCCAATTCTGATTACTTTTTCAGCACGGTCTGTATGAGAAAAAGAAGTCCTCCAGGAAACAGCGCAAGGAACGCAAGAACAGAATGAAGAAAGTACGAGGCACCAAGAAGGCTGCTGTGGGAGCTGCTGGCAAAAAGGTATGTATCTAAACGTGTGCACTGCAACACATTTAAGTTCCTATGACCGAACCATGTCCGAGGACGGGGATGCTCAACCTGGCTCCTAGTGGTCTATTGGACCTCAACCAGAATCAGGTCACAACATAACTGCAAACTAGAAGTGGACGATGCGTCAAGTGTATTGGATTATGGCTGCAGCTTGTTTGGACTGGATGGTATATCACTATTAGCTTGGGGCTTCCTGTCCTGGACGTCAGCATGGCTGGCCTTCATGTTTGATGGCGGAGACTTTTTCGTGTTAAAACTTAACTGATAAACGATCAATAGGCAACTGGGAAACTATTGGTGTTTTTTCTTGTGACGCTTCTGTTAACTTTCTTTTACTTTCCTTTTGTCCTCTTTCCAATCATTTTGTTCTTCTGCAACTATAGAAGGTAAACGCTGCTTATGAGTAGATTAACTCCTGTGTGCATATAATCAGGAGTGATGGACCTAATTTTACTCCAAGGCTAACTCGTCTCCCATTCTCCTTTTCACAGTAGCTTCCCTTATGAGTAAATTAACTCCCGTGTGCATATAATCAGGAGTGATGGACCTAATTTTACTCCCAGGCTAACTCGTCTCCCATTCTCCTCTTTTCACAGTAGCTTACCTTATGAGTAGATTAACTTCTGTGTGCATATGATCTGGAGTGATAGACCTAATTTTACGCCAAGGCTAACTCTTCTCCCATTCTCTGCTTTTCACAGTGGCTCACCAACTAGTCTTGCTGTGTAACTGTTAATGCCTTTTCATTAATATCTTTAATTTGGTTAGGTCTGGCTTGTAATTCTTGATCTACTTTGCATCTTATGGTACTTTAGGGTTTATTAAACGAAATCAGGTGCTCATAAAGTGGGATCTGACCAGAGATGGTTATTTAAATTGCCTATATAGATGGCTAAATTCTGCATAGGTTTCATCTAATGGTGAAGGCTGCTGAATCACAAATGTTTGTTATATTAAAACAGATCACACTAGATTATCTAGTGTGATCTGTATTATTGCAGCAATTATCAGACAAATAAGGCAACCACGAAATAGCAGTTTAGGTGGTCAAGCTCTCGTAAAACAGGAAAATGCAATGCTTTAGCTCAGTAAATGAAACGTATTGATGGTTTTAACTAATGCACCCTCTTAGTCACAATCCCTGCCATGCATCGGCCTTGTAGCCCAAACAAACACTTCCATGCACGAATCCGGGGAAGTACCGGCAGTAAACAAGTCACCAATACTGCGGTGGCGTTGTGGCACATGTTTGAATGCAAGCTGTCCTAAGAAGTGAACATTTTTCTACTTTTACCCTCTACGCTACTTTCTATGTAACTTTACTCATGACAACGATGTCTAAGAGTTCTGGAAGAACCTGTGCATTTCTCAGACGCTCCAACAAACACATTAACGTGTTTTCAAACATCTTAATAACTTTATGGTCCCCGTCCATATACGGTACCTTCATCAGAAACCGGGGGCCATTGCCTAACGTTGTCTTCGTGGACAAACCCAACAACCCATGCTGCTGTCACTATCAGAAGGCTGCAGCAGACTCTCATTCACTAAGACTTGTCACCGCAGTAATGGCGGCTGCCGCAAGATTGCGGAACACGCAAAGCGGTCGCCGGATTCGTGTACAGACCGTAGTTTGAACAGATTTCCATACCTCACGTAGACGTGTTTGACTTTTATCTTTCCATGCCAGACCTTTAACGTTACTCCCATCTGTTTTACCTTTTTTTGATTTTGCTTCCCATGGACTTGTTGTGCAGAAGTGAGGTGTCAGTTCCAGGTATCACAGTAGACTGTGCTTGGTGTGCCATTGAGTTGCACATCAAAATGCTCAGACCCAGAGCTGTGTGCATGTCTCGCCTTGGTGACGTGTGTAGTGTTAGCCTTTCCCCATTTCTCCCAAAGTGTAGCATCCTTGTAGTCCATCCCGTCCCCGTCCCCCCCACTTCCCAAACCCTTTAACCTTTCCAGTAATGTCAATCACCCTTAAACCAGAATCTCTATTCTCTAATCTCTACTGGATGGAAGTTTGTCACAAACAGCTGTCCATAAGGACTCATGTGGCTGTTGCGTAAATATAATTATGGGCACTTTTGCTTCCTTCATATTAAATGAACTAATGGTTTATTAAACCAATTGAATGAGTATCTTATTTGTCTGTCCTTACCCTGGTAGATGATAAAAAATATGTCTTTGGTCCTAACTTGTTATTTTTGTCTCCCTCTAGTGATCCCAGAAAACCGGAGGCTCTTCGTGCTCAAGATGTTCTTGTATATTGTCATCAAATAAAAACTTTGGGAAAACACAATCATTTTGTCTTTGGTACTTGGTGATAATTATTTCCTCCTAACATGTATGCAGTTTCCTTCTGCTGGGCTGCTCAAAGTGCTGAAGGTGGACCACAGTAAGATTCACAGCACAGTTAACATGGAAGTCAACCGTGGGCTATTTATGAGCCAACATGGCTATTGCAATTGATGTGGCATATTTTATTTAAAATGACCACTGGTAACTTTCGCATTGTCTCGCACATACCTGATGTTCTGAATCAGTCATTTAAGCCGATGCCCAAATGTCTGACTAATGCTTAAGCAGTTCTGTCATTTTCACACTTGAGTGAACCAGCAATAGAACATGGAAAAAAGTTGTGGCTCAAACCAACTGGCCTTAATGTGGAATGGGCCCATCTCAAATATATAGAAAATGGACTTGATATCGTGACCCCCATCACAGGTGTGATAAAGGTCATATGAATCGAACAACTCCATGGGTTTTACGGCGCAAGCAATGCTGATTAAGTATCTCCCCGTCGTTACCATACATTCAGTCATACCTCCATTGTCATGAACACACAATCTGTTGGATTACACCTGTGTATGACAGTGAAAATCGATTATGGTTTTATCTATTATATTTAGTTTTCCTGTGTAAACATGAATCTATTAAACACATACTACAGAGGACCAAACATGCAGATTAGGAGCTACAATAGACTAACTCAAACATTGGAAACACAATACAGAACATGCAAATGAACAATAGCATTCACTCAAAGTAAATTAAAAAAATTCAAGTAAAAGGAAAGATTCTATATCTTGATGTTGGGACAGTAGCAACACCCACTGTATCCAGCATGTATTTCTGAGTAGGCTAAAGGTACCAATTACATTATCATACAGAATGTCCTTCGGCCTGTTCATTCCCTGGGGACGAATTCTTAATTATCAAGTCACGTTCGATGCCTGTACGGAACGGCAGTGTTTTAACCTTGTTTCACCTTATTAATGATGGCCTGCCTTCTGCAACTTGCCATCCTGAATTAATTTATTCTGGTAATTAGTGTGCACCCCTATTCCTGGGATGTTCTTTTTTTCCTCTCCCATATTATGTAAAATTCCTTTGTTTTTGGTTCCCTTATTTACATAGTTATGTTGCAGAAACATTAACAACCATATAGCCACAACGAACTGTATAAATCAGAATTCAAACTGCAGTATTGGATGCGGCACACGAGGGCGCCATTCAACAAGCGGAAATCTCATCTTAACCGCGTACCCGCGCCTGAGGTGTCGCAGCACATTTTCCTGCATCAACCTATACGTTCATGTTTCAATATTAAAATCGACTGTCAACAAGTGTACCCCGCAATGAGAAAAAAAAAAGGCCATTAATATGCCATTAGAGTAGGCTGTACACACAGTAACTTGGTTCTTCATAAACACTGCAAGTGAACACATCTCCCTCTCTGCGGCCTGACCTTTCCAGGTAATTTGCATAGTAATACCCTGCAAGAGAGTGTAAATGAAGTGATTAAAATGCCTGAGAAGGGGCTGTCCTA
>OMKX01058684.1:0-12102 GCA_900302425.1 Brosme brosme
ATGGAGAGTATTTAAGATGACAAAGCCATGACATTCAGAGCATTGTGTATACCTGCAAGGTTGAGTCCTATAATAAAGTCTATGGAAAATGTCAAACAGCTGTTTATATTTTGGATGATCTTGATTCCTGATGAACCCTAGAGAGGAAGGGGAGGGGAAGGGCCAGAGGCATTTATGCCACTGCTGTTCTGAATGATGGCTGTATTATACAAACAAGTCATTCAATGTTTAGAATGGCATTCACTGGTTCATTATAAAGCGTTTGGTCAAACGCTTGCTAGGTATGGTAGCAGGCTTACCGACCAAGGTATGTCGATTTAAAAATACGGGCTTTTCATTGATAAGATCCATAACCATGTGTTAATGTATTCCTTTTTACATATTGTTCCTCCATGCAATGGATTTCCTTCCCATTTAGATCGGGATAAACACATAATCCCATAGCAACCAGTTACCACCTCAAGACTAGCTGGTGTCTTTTGGGTCCAACTCAGCGAGGCTTAGCGCTGCTTGACCCCGGCCATACACTGGCTAATCCTGCGAGGTTTGAGGGAGACGCAGAAGGCTTCAGTAGAGGAGCTAAATCAAGCCGCCCCCTGCAGGGCAGGACCAATACGGGCACGACCGGGTAATCTCTGCTTGGCATTAAGTTGTGATTGAAAGCAGTTATATACATAAGGTAAAGTATGTAGTAAAGGAGTATGTCAAATTAAAGTGTAGAAGGATGTCTTTTGCTGTTGGTTGACAAAATATAACCAAAGATAAAAGAACATGTCACAGTATACAGCAGGTTTGCTAAAATGTTTATTACAACATATGCATTAATAACAATATTTTGTACTTTATCAATTTTGGCTAAAATGGCAGTAGGTGGAATGTTCTTAGAAACACTAGTCTTAGCAGGTGGAAGATATATTGGCTACACTGATCAGAAAGGTCCCATATCATTCAATGGTCATAGAAACCCAACAAAAACGTTTCTATAATCTATCTGGAAAATCCAAAAGTTTAACTTTCCACGTCTTCTGAACATTGTTATTCATGTCATCGAAATAGGGCTTCAACAATGTTTTCTTTATCGTTGGTAAATCACAAATTGTCTAGCAACATTGCTACAGAAGTAGACCTCAAAAACCTCCTTCAGTTAAAAGCCAGTGTGTCATCGCCCCTACATATCCAGCTACATATAAACAAAACGACTTGTATAGTATGACCTCGATGACACAATCTTCATAAACTGCTCCACATAACTCCTCACACCTTGATATTCAGTCATAAAAGCACAACATTAAAACAGCTGGGCAGTTTAAATTTGTTTGGTAGCATGCACCACTCTTGGCATTAACATTTAAACGCACTTGACCTCAGGTGACCTTATACTGCAGACAAACATGGCGTCCGAGGGGGTTCTCCATACCTTAAAGAGGCACATCACAGTCACAACTTCTCACAACATCTCCTTCACCTCTCAGGGCCAAAGGGAGCGTACAGGAGGTCCAGGGTCAGTGTGTTCAGGTCCCAAGGAGAGCGGGACGGGAAGACACTTCCCCCACACATTAACAGCAATCGTGTTGTTAATAATCAAGATTAAGGGCTGGGATTTTGAACGTAGAGTCGACATGAGAGTTGCTAGGCTGATCTGAAAACAGCTCTTCACTCAAAATATCACATATTCACACACACGCCACCCAGGGGCTCCATGCTGGGATAAACATTAAAGGGGAAGCTTGTTAACCGCCTTCAGATACAGATCGACTTATCAGCACAAGACAACTTCAAAACACGCTTCGTTTTGACTATGATGAAAAAAGGGTTTGCTGTAACACTATTTTTAAGAAGTTTCTTTTCACAGTCATGGACTTCTGTTAAAAGAAAAGGGGGGAAATGCTTAAGTCACCATATGATAGTGGTTTATGGCCTGCAGGACTACCATAAATAACATGGCCAACCAAAAAAAGTTACAGTATCCTGAATGTTTGTATTAAAAAAGATGCTTCCACTAAAACCGCTCAAATTACTTCATTGGATTAACTGGCAAAAGGCTGACATCATCTACAAACTGGCAAGGTCAATAATAAGTAGACATAAACATAATACTGTGAATAGATATATATCGTTTGGTATAAAAGAAAAATCCCAAGTTCTAGTGAAATAAAATAACAGTGGCAACTTGTACAAGTCAAGGACCGGTTCCCAAGCAGTCAGTCGGATTCAGCCCACCAGGGCCGTCGCTCACAGACCTGGGGTCAGATTGGGAAGCCTCGAGTTACCATCATGTCATCCAAGGACTTTTACTCTGAAAATACGAAATATCCGGATCTCCTTTTATTTAATACCCAAGGACAAACGTGTACCACTGTTTGAGTTTTTCAATGTGATAGTGAGTGCGCTCTCACCTTGGGGCTTCACACATGATGGCCATCTCCCTCTCCATCTCCTTGTTTCTGCATCTGGAGCTGCATTTTGGCAATCATCTCCTGCATCCTCCTCAGCTGTACACAAGGCAACACGCTTTAGAAAACCATCCATATCCATGGTTGAAGGACTCCCAGCTGGATGAATAATGGGGTTCAAATATGATAAGAGGCCTCAATATTGGCTTAAGCAGTTAAAACATGTAATAAAACATTATATACTATATAATCCACCAATAATTAATAATTAAATTAAACTGCTGAAGGACTCTCCATTTCCTTCAGTTAATATATAGGTCAGCTATATGTAAGACTCATCGTGTCATCTTGAATATAAACTAAACCCAGACTTTTAACCTTCTGATCACAGGGAAAGAAAAAAAGAAGAATTATCTGTGCATGATAATGTTTAAGATACACAGGGAACTGTAACAAAGCCTCCTTAAACAGACAGGAAGTGACACGTAGAGCGTGGGGTAGGTAGCTCACCTCGGCTTCCTTCTCCTGCAGGATCATGTCCTTGTCCGTTTCCTCCGGCTCAGGCCCCTTCCTGTTACTGAACCATCCACACTAGTTAGCGCCGTGCCACATGCTAACATTTAGGCTAATATTTAGGATTCGGGATTTTTTTTAGGGAAATGTAAAATACGGTTGTGTTGGTTTTTCCTTGGCACACATTGAGATTGCTAGATTATCAATCATAAGGACAAAACTTTGAACCATTGGAGTGTGAATGTTTTAGTTTCCAATCTGGGACAGGTGTCAAAGCATTTCAACAAGTGAAACTTCAAAAGCAGAATCAGTAAGAACCTCCACCATGCAGAGGATGTTGATGTGCGTGCGGTTCGTGCACGTGAGAGTGACAAGCGTATTAGCTAAGCCTTTGTTTCTAGAAGCATTAGGCAGAGAGCAGAAAAGCAGCATTTAAAGCATGAGAGGCTTTCATGTGGTTGGGTGGTGTTATTCTACCAGAGCAGGGAGAACGGGTGTGAGAGGGAGCTACTATGTCAGGTTGAAGAAACAAGAGATTAAAATGGGGGAAGCTACAAAGTTCTGTAAGGGTCAAGGGTGAACAGCGATACCCCCCTCCGCCGCCCAGAATAAAGAAATAAAACTGTACCTCATTATGGTCATCCCCCACTCAGGAGATTAGACATACCAAGACCAAGACAGCCATCGTTGGAAAGATGGCGAGCCAACTAACAGGAAGTGAGTAAAACCATTTCCTGTATCCTGGACTGGCTTTAACAGAGTCACGGCTAGCTACAATCAAATGTATAAAAGGAAAGTGAACCAAACCTAAGTTAAATGGAGATAAAAAGGTCATGTTGTTTATTAAACTACTTCAAACCCGATGTTCACTCCAAATCAGAAGGGCTGAAGTGATAGCATGATACTCCAGCCTAATGCATCCCACTGTGCAACACTTTGTAGTACAACACAATTTTGAGGAGTTAGAGTAATGTGTTTGGCCTTAATTCCTGATTGTGATCGGATGAACCAAAAAAAGGAAGAACTCTGGCCCTTGCGAACACAACTTCCTCTCTGCCTACATCTAAAAGGACCCTGATGATGTTCCTGTGACTGGGGGTCTGAGAGGGAAGGGGAGGTATGGAAGAGAAGCAAGCAGACAGACGGGTACGTACGCAGGAGAGAGAGGCAGAACATAACCGTGTGATGACAACCTGCCACCGCGCTTGAGGCGCTCCGAGCGGAAGTTCTCGTAGTGCAGGTCCTGGGTCACCTCCTGCAGGTCCTGCATGTGGGTTCTGTGGAGGAGCAATGGTTCAGCCAATCGGTTTCAGAGAATGGATCCGGTTCCGTGGTTTGATTGCCGTAAAACGGGCATCATTGTAGGCCTTCTTTTATCGATAAGCTTTAGCCGACAATGGCAATAAAAACACACATGCCAACGTTAGCTGAATGAATCAACTCTCTTCAACCATTAAGCTGTGAAGCAAAGCGACCACTTACATGAGCATGGTGCGCAGCTTGAGGAAGTCGTTGTGCTCGGGGTTCTCCACCTCCACCACACCCCAGGGGTACAGGCGACCCCTCACCTTCTTCCCCTTGGCCTCGATCTGCTGGTTGGACCCCACCACCGCAAACGGGATGCTGGCCTGGAGAGAGGAGTGCGTGGGTACAAGAGAAGGTTTTCAAAGGGCCACCTATCTCACACCAGGTGTGGTCAGCATTCGCCAGGTCCAAATCCAACCTCTAGTGACATCACAGGTGGGAGTGTCCATCCTGATGTATGATAGATGGATCCACCCAGCCAGTCTTACCGGTGGACCGTACCAACTGGTAGGCTGATCAAGGCATCATACTTCTGGGTGGGTGCTACATCACCTATGCATATATACATTACATGTCCTTTTGTATTTAATGAGGTACGTCAGGTGCGGTAGGGTAGGGCAGAGAACTGCATAAGGCACGGGAGCACATCGTTTTTCTACCGTGTGACAGTGTAACTTCAACTTTTTTCAGAAAACATTTTAAACTGGATCTCCGGTCGTTGGCGTCCGACTGAAGTTACAGCTACAGTTCATTAGTGGCTTGTTTTGATATCCAAAGGGAATGCCACAGGTGATGATTTTTCAAACGTTTCTTCCAGGGCTGACCTTGAGGATCCGGGTCTGCTCCTTGAAGTCCTCATCCTCGTCAGACTCGGCGTCAGGAAGGTGGTAGATCTTGATCCCGTGTTCATCGATCTCATCCAGAATCTAAACCACAGAGGAAACCCATGTTAACCTCAGATCTTACAGCACAACTTCAACATGATGTCCAGACAAACGTGAAGCAAAAGAAAGTGAAGCGCCCCATTCACCCAGATTTGTCTGCTTTTGGACTTTAGATTATGAATCAAACATCTGATTTGTGAGACTAGCCCCGTAAAGGTTATGACTAAATCTAAACACACAAGCATCTGGTTTGTGCTAAAGACAAGCTATGTTTTTACCTTATGGTACTTCTTTGATATAACTCCATTTGCTACTGACCAATTGACGTTGAAATATTAATCGTAATGTTTATATAAAATGTTAATACAATAAAATATTTTAAAGGTGTTCAGGTAGTTTGCATTTCCACTGTAGCCCTGATACTGAGGCCCTGATACTGAGGCCCTGCCAATCGACTTCTATGATGTGTTTTCTTGTCTTGCAGCCTTGCATAGGTGTCCATTTTCCACCCATAAGTGATTTGCAAATTAACTTGGTCTCTCCCGCCAGGGCTGGCTTCAGCCCTGGCCAATCCTAAACTCTCCACGATGGTCACTCCCCCTCACATTTGTTCCCTTTGTTGTTACAACGATGTGAACGTTCCCTATAGGAATCATGTACACCTATTGTCTCATTGAATGTAGGCTTGGTAAACTGCTGCCTGTATATTCCTATGGTCATGCTCTAAAATTTAATTAAATACTTTGGTATTCTTCTTCAGCCATTGACCAGATATCTTGGGGGCTGGTTTGTGTTACCCTGCGCTTGAGCCTCTCCCTCTCCCTCAGGGTGAGCGTGTCGGCCTTAGCGATGACTGGGACCACGTTGACCTTGTTGTGGATGGCCTTCATGAACTGGACGTCTAGGGGCTTCAGCCTGGTGGGGGAAGAGATGCTACATGTTGAGCAGGATGTCTTCACATGTTGAGCAGGATCGATAGCAAACAGGAGGAACTTCAAAAGGGTTACACTTGCATTTAGTCGTTCAGCAGACGCTTTTATCCAAATCAACTTACAGGTGAGGCTGAGAACAAGCAAAGCATGCATTCAAAATGTGCTGCACGACCACGTTAAAGAACAACTGAATATAGTGTCGAGTAGCTGCAGGATTCAGAAAGTGTTCAACTATCTCTAAACCTAAACTTAAAGCTTATAAGATAAGTCTGGAATTAGTTTTACCTAGACCCCAACATTTTTCAAACAAAATAAGGTTGGTCTCATATAAGTGAAACTGAAAGTGAAACTGAAAGTGACAGAGGCTACAACTAAACCAGTTAGGAAGCATCCAGCTGTTTGTATTGTTTAGCTGCAGGTTAAGTGATACAGGAGTGATGGAGAACCCACCCGTGGCCCAGCGGGGAGATGAAGTAGAAACAACAGTGCACTCTGTTGTCCACGATGTGCCGGCGGTTCAGACCGCTCTCGTCATGCAGGTAGCGCTCAAACTGGTCATCGATGTAGCTTATGATGGTGCTGAAGCTGCAGGAGGAGGAAAGGGCAGAGGTCGTATTTGTATGCAATCATCGTTGGATTCTTCCAATGACAGAAATAACGACCGTTAAACGGATGCAGTTTCACTGTGTTAAAAAGGGGGTTCATAATTTATGAGTGTGAGTCCTCACCAGTCCTGGCTGTTGATGGCGTCCCCGTATCCGGGGGTGTCGACCACAGTGAGGCGGAGTTTGACCCCCCGCTCCTCGATCTCCACGGTGGACGCCTCGATCTGAACGGTACGCTCTATCTTTTCTGTTCAACGCACAGGAAGGAGGAAGTTGAGGGAGAGGAAGTCAGGGTGACATGTGGTCGGCTGTCTAGGTTAGTGGCACGCCAACAGAACACACTCTGCTCTGAGTCATTTAGCAGCTGCGTTTCCCCTCCCCAACAGAGGGGCTTCATGTTATTGAGTTATGAATATTTTCTCAAAGATTCAAGCTGGGGTACAACTGTGGACATCGGGGGAACAAACCTAGTACTTTTCAGCTGGGAGCTGAACACCCTAGCCACCAGACTCCTCTGCCTCCACCAGGGATACAGAACAGTTAAATGGGGTTTCTGTGAACCTACCTGCGGCTCCAGGGATGATTCTCTCAGGGTAGAGGTCCGTGAGGAACAGGCTGTTGATCAGAGTGGACTTGCCCAGGCCAGACTCCCCTGAAGAACACAGAAGAGTTCATCCATTAGACGGGATAAAGCAGAACCAATCGTTCCGCTATCAACCCCACCCCGGTTTAATATTGACCCAGCCTATTACACTGCTATAGATCACAAATGTCCACAGAAAGAAAAGGCACGGAGAGATATGCTTTGCTATCACAACTTTCCCGTGTTTGTACGATACATTTCTAATACCTATGGAGTGGTTTTATGTAGAAATGTTCCCTCTAGAGAGGATCACATGATGGAAGGTCAGGGTTTGCCAGGCTGAGACAAACACCAACTAGAGGAGGCATGCTTCTGTAGATGAACTGATAAGCAGATCTTTTTACATTTACAGTCCTCCGTTCATTGCACATGTTTACACTTAAGGTAAGTGTAAGGTAACAACTATTTGATTGCCTTAAAGTGCTCGACAATGACTTTCCGATCGGTTGATTTCTAGCTGCATGCTTCCAATGCAAACCGATTTACATCTCTTCCATTCAACACGCCCTGCTAATGTATTGTAATGCACTTCCTATCGATAAAGAGGCAGGCCGTGTCCAATGTGAATCCGCCCCCATTGGCCTGAAGCTGAATTCCTCTACAGTGTATTTTAAGACGACTAGATAGGCCGTGTACAAGAGGGGCCTCTCTCTGTCCGCCTCCCCCGGTTAGGGGCTGGAGGATGGGCTAATGTTTAAAATATACTGGGCTGCTGACAACAGCTGGATGAATAATGGGGTTCAAATATGATAAGAGGCCTCAATATTGGCTTAAGCAGTTAAAACATGTAATAAAACATTATATACTATATAATCCACCAATAATTCACAAGGGACCGAAATAGATCACCACTTGAAGACTCACTGTCTACCAAGCTATGGTGGTTTTGAATGTACAATAATGGTTGTGTTCATGTTAAGGAGGGATCTTATTTACAGTTAGGTGAAGTATTCCGAAAATGCAGATTCATGGGCAAAGAGGCAAAATCATAATTTCCTGTTCTGCAGCAAAATGTTAGTCTGCCAATGCCAAATCTCAGGGACACACAAAAAAATGCATTCCACAAATGTTCGCACTTCCTGTCAGGCCACAACTGTTTTCCTTTCCACACTGGTCTCATCTAGTGCAGACGAAAATATCACATACAGAAAGTGTCTAAGAGTCTGATAAGGCAGCAACCATGTACTCACCGACCACCATGAGGGTGAACTCAAAGCCCTTCTTAACCGATTTCCTGTGGACCTGATTGGGTAGGTTGGCAAACCCGACGTAGCCCGGTGTCTCCGGATTGGTGAACTGCCCTTGCTGTGGATACACAGTAACAGGCAAGTTACACTGCTGTCAAATAAATCGTATTTGGGGAAAAATAAACACAACAAAGATGTACTTTTTTTCAATAAACCAAACGGAAACTTCTCTGACTCAACATGAATCCAGCGTAGGATTAAGTCTGTATGCTTTAAGTTGAAGGACCACATTTTGGTTTATGACTCAAACGATGTGACAGCCTGTGATTAGAAGCCTGTGGAGATCACATCTGTTTTGCGAAGTGAGTCCACAGTAAGGAAGTACATTGAGCGGGGCAGCAGCAGCAGCATCTTGTGCGTATTTGCAAGAAGCACTCTTTAGCCCAGCATTCCAATGTTTGTGGCTCTTTATGGAGAGAGAGAGAGGGACAGGGAGAGAGACTACAGACCGGCAAGGCAGCTGACCGATGAACAGTCGAAGCTTCAGCGAGAGGGGATTAACATATAACATTACTTGTATGAGAAAACCATGTGTTCTCACGCTTTCTACAGACCCGCCCATAAGGGCATATGGGAAACCTTTCTTTCCGAGGATCGACTTACATTAACATTCCATTGCAAAACTGTTCTCCAAGCTATCATACGAAACGTCATAAGAGATGTTATTGAAACAATGTAAGACTACAGCAACAGGAGCTTCAAGTGTTTCTTGTACAGTCATTGCATTAGAAGGCATTAGGAAAAGACTCGATCTGACCATGATCAAGCAGTTACTGGTGTACTGCATAAGCTTGTCCTTTGCAAGATGAATATATTGACTTAGCTGCTCACTGCAACTCACCTTCATTTTATCCGCCTGAGACATATCGGCATTCGTTGGATCTGCCATGGAAAAGAGGGTTCAAAAAACACCAAATCAAACACGAAAGATCCCCAAATGGTTACAAAAGCATCCGAGCAAACGGTCGTTGAAAGCTGTCTTTGTGAAATGGAGTCTCGTTGTGGGAATGGAAGCCTGCGTGTGTGTGTGTGTGTGTGTGTGTGTGTGTGTGTGTGTGTGTGTGTGTGTGTGTTTGTCTGTATGTGAGAGAGACAGGAAGTCTGGGTTGTGCTATGAATGGTTGCTGAGCTGGGTTTCACCACAAAAACTCAGTTTCACTCTTTCAACTGGTACGATGGGCGGCCCATAAATATCATCTTAATCACAACGTTGACATAAAATGAACAGATAAGATTAGATGACAGATTAGATGTATCCATGTGTAGTTTAATGTACTTATATGTAGCATCATGTAGCCGTTACTGATGAGTCCGTCCGTGTTATTTCTAATAGTATAATCCAATTTCTAGAAGTGAATCATTTGCAAGACATATCAGTATTCGTTTGTTGTCTACGTGTTAGAGAAATACGAATGTTGAATTGTGTATGATAACCGACAGCAGCCTGTGTCGCTAATCAGAGAACGCTAGCTCAAACGTGTTGACGTTAACGAATAAACATGTTGTCCAATATAGGCCCGAGATATTAGAGTGATGACCATTAACGGAACCTTTGATGGAAACTTGCTACCAGCAGTAAGTTAGCCACGATACAAGCTAGAAGACAAAGTGCTTAGTTATTGTAAATTCAATGAAACAGTAACACAACCATAGCGCTGAGATGTAATGCAAATATCAGTCCATTCATTTATTCTGAAATACCCCAAATAACCGTCTGATTTAAGGAGGTTTTCAACACTACTAGCGCTAACAACTAGCTACCTATGACTTGTAGCACAGGATGTTAATTCAACCACGGTAAGGCAGTTAGTTTAAATCCTACAGAATAGCTGGATTAACTTCGAAAGCAAACAATACTTCAATACATGCTTAGTGTTACCTTAGAGATTATCCAATACTTTCTATATATCTGTGGAGAAATAGTTGCAGTAATAAAGCGAGGACTGGCGGACACCTCAAATTCTTCACATTCCGGTGTGCAGCTTCCTTAGTTTGGACCACAATGCACCGGGCGGCGTCCAGCGAATGGCTACCGGAGAGGTTACGCTGATTTCTACAGATTAATTAATTCCTTTATGTTTTACGTTGTAGCTGATTAAAATCATAGACCAGTCAATAAGTAAAGGAAATAATCTGTTGAAAATGTATAGACGTTTATTTTCAACAAATATGCCCCATTGAGGTACGACACAAAATAACTCTTGCAGTGGGAACATACGAGGTATTTGGCTTTAGAGATTTTCGCAGCGTTGGATTGATTCGTAATGATAAAAGGGTGAAATAAGAATAATCTTGCCGGTCTTCCAAGTGGCTCGTTGGTCTAGGGGTATGATTCTCGCTTTGGGTGCGAGAGGTCCCGGGTTCAAATCCCGGACGAGCCCAGTATTTTTGTGTAACCAATTTTCACCTGCACATGTGAAATCCTTTGTGAAAATCCATTGATTTTCAATTCTGCTTAGAAGAAATTCAACACTTTCCGCCCACTTAAATACAAATGTTAGAACCATTTGGTGGAGCCGAACATCTACTGCCATCTTGTGGTCTACATCAGTTCTTTAACATAATCTATCGGTGGTTCTCAAAACTTTTTATACCGCTATCCAACCCAACACCATGTTGTCATGTCCTGTGCTTTCCACCAGTAGACTAGCGTGTAGAGGCCCATATTTAAATATATTAGCATACCTCCCACAGAGGGAAAATTACAGTCTCCTCAAGATGCTGACAGAACTTGTAAGTCTTAAACCAGCCATGGAGACTGGACTTGGAGACTGGACTTGGCAGTGTGCAGATTGAGCCCTACTGGGAAGAACTGGGTAGATACATCTACCTATAGCTATCTAGTTATATATAGTTGTTGTTGTTGTTGTTGTTTGACTTTGTATTGTGGGTTAAAGTTTGAATTAAATTGCCTCTCATATTCTCTAGCCACATATACATTTTAATTTATTTATAATAGTAATAATTAATTGCATTTATGTAGCGCTTTTCAGGTACCAAAAGCACTTTGGCACAATGTTGGTAGCAACATTGTGAGTCTGTGTCTGTGTGTCCACCTATTATATATGAACATAATAGGTCTAATAATACCTGATACGAATGATTATAATATACTGAGTCATGGGTGATGGTCTGTATACAGAGAGCTTCTCCCAGTAGCAAGTGTTTTTTAAACCTCCGCCAAATCATTTTCTCAACCACCAGTGGAAGTTATCATACGATTTCAGAGGGCTTCAGGACATAAACGTTACTTAGAAATGAACACAATGATCTTTTCCGAGGCCACCTGCCTACCCTCATGGCCAACATAATCTCACTCCAGCAGCTCAAACGGGGGAGAAAATGTGGAAGCTTAAAAAAAAAGATGCTCAATTTCATGCTTGTCTGTCCTTACCCAGTAGGAGCTTATCGAATACTGGCCCAGCCCCCCTTCCTCCTCTCCCATCTCCTCCTCCTCCTTCTCCTCCTCTTCCACTTCTCATCCTCCACCTCCTCCTCTTCTCCTTCTCCTTCTCCTCCTTCTCCTTCTCCTCCTCCTCTTCTCCTTCTCCTTCTCCTCTTCTCCTCTCCTCACCCTCCC
>OMKX01058710.1:0-10302 GCA_900302425.1 Brosme brosme
GTGATAATATATATTATATGATATAGATATCTATGTATAATATGATATTATTTAGATATAGAGCTCCAGGACTCCCGCCGGAGCACCCGGAGTGTTCTAGAATATTTACAGAACACGGCCAAAAGCTGTGTGCGCCTCCGGATGATATTATGAATCCGAGCCATTGCGATACATCCACTGTAAACACCAGCGCATGGTACCGTGGTCGCAAGCTGCTCAGGGCCACACCCCCACCCTCCACCTTGACACGCCTCTAAAAAACGGCACGTTTGCGGAATGCTCATTGTGGGACTGGCTCGTAGTGGCTGTAATTCTGCACCAAGGCTGAATTTCTTGAACGTCTTCAAGTACTGTATTAGGGGCCCACTAACACCTATTTTAAAGCATCCATAAAGTAGCATGCCATGGGACCTTTAAACATATGTTATTAACCAGTAACACCTTGACAGCTAAAGTGAAGCCAGCTCACCGGGTGCAGTGTGTGTGAGAGTTGTTGATACAACCTGTCTCACCTTATAATTATAGAACCTTGTTCATAGTCGGGTCACCTATCATTTGACCAACATCATCTCTAAGTTACATTAAAAAACATCATGGGTAGTGTGAACATAGCCACAGCAATATGCTCATAAACATTTATGCGCACCTAACCATTGCACATTAATGAAAATGCTGAAAGTTGTTTTATTTAGCATTTAAAGTAAAGAGGAAATGTTAACACTATATTATAAGGGTACATTAATGAACCATTAATTAACATTAGTTAATGCAGTATTAAGCGTTTACTAACAGTTAATTAACAGTTAATGAAAGTGTCTAGTATGCTTTACTTATGGTGCTGATGTTTACCAATGGTATTCATGTTAACTGAGGTATTCATTTAAACCTTATTTAATAACCCTAACCCATTCCTAAGAGATGCACTTTTTTAAATGGGAAATTTGTCCTTATCTGTATCGCAGCGGTTGGGTGGCAGATGATTATGACTCACTTGTGAAATTGTCCATAAGGTAGAACAAGCAGTCGGTTCGCAGCGTATTTATTCTACCTAATTACCCCGGCTCATCAAATGAATTTCAAAGACAAGGAGGGTTATTTAAAGAAAAATACAAATAAACCTATACACATAACGTTTCAGCTTTTTATCACGTACAAATGGTGAAAATGTCTCTGCTAAAATAAATGACTTAAAGAACTCAGAAGACTGCTTTCCAGGAATCTGGGGCTTACTACTCAGCAAAGTGCCTTCCCAGGACAACGCTTGCTGCTGTAATTTCTCAGTCCTCACAGGAAGGATGGATCTAAATACGCCCATTTTGAATAGTCTTTTAGCGAAAGTAAATGTCTGCCAGGTTTTTTTTGGTACCGCTGTGTTACCCATACCTAGCAATTTAACAGTCACTTTTGAGTCTTTTTCTGGCAACTTTTCCATGTGTTTCACAGTGAATGGCAGCTAATAGGTCAGGCCCATGCATACGCCCAGATGCACCAGTAATAAGGCTCTGCAGATAGTGGCGAAATAGCTCCAGAGCAGTGAAAAGGCTACAGAATCCCACTGGTAAATGTTAGACTAAAATCAGTTTCATCTTATTGATTAGACTGCATGCAACACGGCCAAGTATGCTCTTGTAATAATTGTTTTTCCTCAAGGAAATGTGAACGGAATTCCATTAACATTTCCTTGAGGGAAATCTTTCTTCTATTCTTCCAAGGGTTTTCATGTTCTTGTAAAGCAATAGCACCTTTCCTGTATTTTCTTTTATCTTCTTTATCTTACCTATCCGCACGCGTCTACATGATGCTATTCATCTAGCATGTGGTTCCATAATGCTTTTGTCAATACTATAGATGATATCATAGTGTGGTAACGTCATTGTAACGGCACGTATTCACAATTGATACTCAATCAATAGGTCAATATTGCACTTTGTTTCGCATTTGTTTTAAAACATAACATCATATAATAGACCACCACCATGTTGTCTATCCGTTTATCGACTCGAAGATTGAATTCAAGCGTGAACTTGCGCGGGGGCGGCGGTTATTACCCACATTAATGCTGTGATGTAGCGAGTCTGCTCTGTTCTCTCGCCGCCACATTGAGTTCAAAAGCTCAACGACACAGGTCCACCGGCGGCCCCGGCGTGGTGCGCACAGCACACTGAGGGTCGTTTATAAGTGCCGCAGTGCTCATCTTAAAGACTCCTTTCTTCGCGTGTTCTGCAGGCGGCCATGGGACCCTTGTTCCTGGGGGGCCTGCCCCCCCACCGGGCCGTGCACGTCAGCGCCAGAGGGGTCCTGTCCTTGGTGGGTTGCGTCAGAGAGCTCCGGGTGAACGCCAGGGAAGTGTTCCTGACCGGCGAGGCGGCGCTAGGGAGCAACGTTCAGAACTGCGACCCGCCGGTGTGCCAGCACCGCCCGTGTCGCAACGGAGGAACCTGTGTCGGGTAAACCCATACTGTTCCACTTTTTAGTTTTTATTTCAACATTTCAGTAGTAATACTTATGATATTTCATTTGTACACCAGGATAGCTGAGTAGCTACGGTGAATACCATTTAAAAGGTTTTGAGTTGGAATCCCAATGTCCACAGTCTAGCCGTCACCACCACAACGTTCTGCTATTATGCTGCCCCCTATTTTGTGGAGGACTAATAACCACAGTGGGCCAAATAATAAACATTGCACATTTAAATGGCCAAATAGTAAAATACCACCTTTTTTATTTAAAAGCAAAAAAAAGGATAAAACAAGCAATGACTAAAAGACAGTTGTCTTGACTTATTGGCCAGGATAAAAGTACATTCAAATAATTGTTGATTATCTTTAACTTGTTATTGATTAATTAATTATTGATTAATTGAACCATTTTTATTCCAACACAATCAAAAGTAATGGTATTTGTGAGAATAAATTAAATGATTGTATTTTATTTTCTCTATTAAAAGAACATATACTGTAACTCAACAGAGTTAGAAACACACACTCAGTCGCTTACCACTTACCATTAATTTCCCTTTTTTATGAATGTTTATGAAAAATGTATGTTCTCTTCACTCTTCACCTGAGGTAATTAAATAGGCCTTCTGTTAAAGAAATTATTAAATAAGTAAAGCAAACCAGACAGAATCAATTAACAGACATCATTAGCCAACTGGCCGTGGATAAGAGC
This sequence comes from Brosme brosme, assembly GCA_900302425.1. NCBI lineage: Eukaryota > Metazoa > Chordata > Actinopteri > Gadiformes > Lotidae > Brosme > Brosme brosme. The sequence goes on from OMKX01058710.1 coordinate 3,172, forward strand.
TACATTGAAATAAAACGCCCTCATTAGTTTGTCAAAAGCAGCAAAGTCGGATTTGCTAACCGATTAAACCCGCTAAACGTGTTGAGGAATGTTTCCCTCTTACCCCCAAAACAATTGGAAGACACCCTCCCCCAAGAAGAAGGCTTGCCAAATACAGAGAAAGGCTGAAAACTAGGACTGGTACTGCTGCCATGCTGACCGGCTGCCATGCTGGAGAACCAAGTGTTGTTTATGCATCTTTTGGAGCGTCACAAATGCTGCAGGAGTACATTCAGCTGCTGGACAATGGCCACACAGTGGATGGATGGCCAAGAAAACGACGCGACACAAAAGACAGAATGTAAAAAACTCATTTTACATTTTAAATATCAGGAAGAAATAACTAAGATTACTGGTAGTGGTTCTTTGTATTGCTTGTGTGCTGATTGGCTGATTTAAAGCAGAACTTCAAACTTCCTTTTGGGCAATTGCGCCGCGTCATTGTACATCCTCCAAAAGTGATGTTTTTGCCACTGACATGCTCAGATTATATTGTTACATTATGGAAAGGATCCCTACAGAGAAATGCTTGTTGTTGCCTTGTTGCATGAAATGCACCTATTGGTATTAGAATCACACTTTTAGATAACACTAAGCTACGCTTTCTGTAGTCCAACACAAGCAACCCTGTCCAGCACTCACTCACCTTTCAACCGTTCTCTTCCTGCAACGACTCGACTCTCGCAAGACTTCTCCTTGACTTGGATGGACAAAATAACAAACAGACCAGGTCAAGCGAAAGGTAAAGAAAAAGTTGTATATCTCTGTATGGATTCCTTTCAAGAATGTTAGAATATAATCTGAGCATTTCAGTGGCAAAACAAATCCCTTTTAGAGGACATACAGTGCAGACAGTTCGCCTATTACAGCTGCACGATCGAACTCAATACTGGACTGATCTCAAAAATGGTTGTTTGTATAGTCCTTAGACCCAAAATGATCAGAAAAAAGGGTCCATGTTGGAAAATCCCAAAGTTCTCCTATAAAGGACTCTAAGAATTAACTCATGGTTCTAGAAACAATCTTTTTTATTTCTTTATTATTTTATCTCTTTTTCACTTCAAAAATCCAATGAGTCAACAACTGCATGGCTGGTTATCCCAGAAGAGTACACAGGGAATCTTATGAAAGTTGCTCATTACATTGTTGGCTGCAATGCGTCTTTGATTTCTGAAGGATAAGATTAATCAAAAAGGATCCGTCGGGCCCTTGTGTGTTTGTCTGTTTGTCATTCTGCCTTGACACACTTAAAAATAATAAGCATTACCAAGTCTATTGGGGACAGTTCACGTCTTTAATTTCACGTGTTTAATTATACGATACACTAATATCTTCTGTTATTATAAGTATTATTATTAGTATTGTTATTATTAAGGGAGAATATCAATCTTTTAGCATTCTAACAAAGAGCCCTAGCAGAAATGTTTTACAGCAGTATGTAAGAAAAATGAGAGCAATTGAAGGAATTGCATATCTGGTGACATTATGCAGTTATTGTGTTAAGATCATGCATTTATACCGGTTGTTTATATGCATTAAACATTGCTTTTGGCACAGTCCTGTGGCATGTTGATGCACACAATCTCACATGCATTTGCCGAACATAAAGACCCATAGGCTCACTGAACGCCTGTCTCAGATAGCCCATTCAAAGCACCGATTTCACTGCATGTTGAGTGCCGGAGTGGTAATTCTCTTCTATTTATCCGTCCGCCAAGCGAGGTTTGTCATAGATCCAGGTCAGGTTGAATTCGTCACATACAAAATCATACATGTCCACCTAGCAGTGAAATGCTCACAATGCTCCTTTCGACTGTGCTTGGATAATAAGTGATAAATACACAATAATTAAGTACAAGAGTGAACAGGGGAAATAAAAGTAGTAATACTAGTCGATATAAAATAAAATAGAGCAAAATTGAATTACAATTCAATTTAATCACGGTATATACAGCTTTATATAGCCTATATGTGTGTGTACAGATGATGCGGTGCAACAAACAGTGCTGAATGTACAGTGCTGTATTTGCCTACCAACACGGTATCTCTTCTCCGACCCAAGCTGGGAGAAGAGGCCGTTGTTCAGGTGGCTGCAGTCCTGAATTATGTCTCTGGCCCTGGTCCTGCACCGCCTCGCACACACAAAACATCCTGCTGAGCAGAACACAACTAGAAAGGGCAGAATATGTGAGTTGAATGAATGCAGCAGCCGGTACATTATAGTGATTACGACCCTGACAGTGTGCACAATTGTCGGTATGTACCGCTTCCTTCAAGTGTGTTATGGAAAAACGATGCTATGATTCTATATGGACAAAGAGAGACCGTGAGAGCGAGCGATCAGGGTTCGTACACGAGTGCTAGTCTAAACATTTGCTCTGTTCCAGTGACACTAACCGCGTTTTCCCATAACATTTATTCTATAAAACTGTATTTTATTATAATTTGCTGAAGGGAGTTGGAGTTACGTCAATGCTGGAGCTGTGCTCTGGGTATGTGTGTGCGTTTGTGCGTGCGTGTGTGCGTGCTTGTTATATAACCTGCCAGACAAAGGAGGTGGATGTAGTCTGCGTTTTACGTGTACCTCCCCTGTCGGGAATAGTCGGGTCTGTTTTTATCTTCACTTTGTGTACCCTTCACCTCGGCTGAAACCATCATGCCTACGAGGAAATATATACAAACAACATGCATTTCCTTTTGGACATTTGGGTTGATGGGTTGGAACAACAACAGAGCTTACGATTGTTAATTGGTACATTTAAGAATTGAATTATATTTAAATCTATAGAGCTTTTATTTTACGGTATCATAAAGCAGGGGTTCCTAAACTCTTTCATCTGGGGACCCAAAACACAATTTCGATTTGTGCGTAGGACCCAATCGAACCACATACTCAAACCCAAACCAATAGCTGGAGAAAGGCTGGTTTAAAGAAAACACAAAATAGCTTTCTTCTCTAAAACAAACCCTCATCAGAAGTGTTTTGTTGTGCTGTGTGTGTGTGTGGGGTAAAAAGGGACTTTAACTTTAATAGCATGGTAATCCAATTCAATTGGGCCATAAAACCAAGCCACCATTCATACCTTCCAGCATCCCGTGGCATCAGAGAGTCCTTGGAAGTCTGTAATGGTCAACTAAATGGTGATCTCACATGTTTGGAATAAAGCTGTAGTTTCTCTTTTATCCCCCGATGCAAACTGAGGAAGCTGCGGCCTGAGAGCGCTCTACACACCAATGTTTATTAAGGAGGACCTCATCACCAGTTCCATGGACATAGCTACTTTCCCTTCAGAAGGAAACGTATTCCGTTAATAACTTACAGGGGATAATGTGGAAAGATGTATGGGCTTGCACGGCTTATTGTTCCAGCTGACAGAGAAATCATAAGATAAGCAGTGAATTATTAATCATGTTATCTGTTACCCATAAGATTAAAAATGTAGTCTCTCTCTCAATCATTTAGCCAATGTGAGTGTGTCAAATGCACAAGGCTTTTGGAGAATGTCATGCTATAAATACTCGCTCTGCATGTACATATAAACATGTTTGCATAAGCAGTACATTTGCATTCACCGTGTTTTATAAGAACACAAACCCGATGTAATTCATCATGCCCCTAGTCACCCTACAGAGAAATAATTTGATTAGACCAATTCAAACCTCAAGTGTCACGCTTGGTTCTTCCCATTTTCTTCCAAACTTGTATTTATTTATTTATATAATGTTATGGAAGAAAAATGTATAAGGTAAAGGTATTCTTTAGCATCTGCAATTCTTTAAACATGACAACCCAAGGTAGACTTTGCAACAACATCAACTTGTTCTATCGATCTTCTAAACCAACGTTTGACTTTGCTCTTTATTGTTCACATTAACACACAAACAGAAATGTACAGACATGAACTGAAATGAATGGGCGCCTTTTCAGAGAATCTTTGTACTTCTTCAGCGTGATTACCAACGATCCTCAACCCGAGTGACAGCGCGTAAATATTTCATTTCCAAGAAGCCGGTTTATTTTTTTGGAGAAGCAAGATACATCCTGCAGTGAGGCTTCTCCAAGTCCATTATTAATGTATGGTTTCTGAGATCCCACCAACGCTCCCTGCATCTGGTTTTATACGTCGGAAAGGTTCGGGCGCTTCACAGACCATCCCGGAGTGAACATTACTTTGAATGCTAGCGCACCAACCTTCACTCGTCGCCAGGGGAGATGAAGCAGACCCATATAGAGACGTACCATTCCAGGGGGGGTAGGAGAGCTTCTGACTTAGCGCTTTCTGCAACCCACCTCCACACTGTTGTTTTCTTCTCTTTCTGTTCTCTCTGGTTTTTATTTATCCCGCTCCGTCTTTCATGTTGTCCGCGTAAACACATTTGATCTCTTCGGCGACTGCTCACCTTGAGCTTGGCTTGGTCACAGGGTTCCTCGCCACCTGCATTCTGCGCACGTCAGACCAGTCAACTGGATTTGTTCTCCGAACTGTTTGAAGGCTGACGCGGTTAAGATGTTTCATCTTTTGTTTAATTATTATTATTTTGTGTTGATACCCGGTCCCTTTCTTCTTCTGACATTCGCTACGGCCCTGGCAGCCCAGATTTGTTTTATCAAAAAGCGATACAAATGTGAGAAAAATGAATAAAGTGTGCCGTGACGTCTACCACTTTGTTCTACCGCTCCCCTCGACTGTTTCTGCTCTAATAACGACAGGTGTCTGTCCGTCTCGTCACTCCGTCTCACCTGTCCGTCTGTCCGTCTGTCTGTCTTGTCTGCGGTTAGCTGCGACGCGGAGGACTGGTTCTGCGAGTGTCCGCCGCCCTTCACCGGAGAGCTGTGCCAGTTCACCGCCTGCCAGCGGGACCCCTGCGGACACGGGGCCACCTGCGTCCCCCAGACCCCCCAGGGGGCCGTGTGCCTGTGTCCCTACGGGAGACAAGGCCTTCTGTGCGACGAAGGTAGGACCGCAACCACCACCAACACACCAGAACGGCAACTCAAACGACATTTCACTGTAACCGATTTGGTGTTAAACCGGGTCCACGCAGGGTATGGACTGTGGTTAGGGGTTTGGATGTGTGCAAAAGTGTTAAGACACAGATCTAATGATTGTAATAAGAAGAGCTCCATTTTTCAGTTAATGAAACTGCTTGAAACTTCTCCAGGAAATTCCGCCGGAGGTGCGTTGTCTCTGGATAATCCACTCAATCCGTGCTTTGTTGAATGTATGGAACACAGCGTCTTCTTCCCTCAGTGTCTCTCTGATAAAACTATCAATGCGGTGCCACCCAATATGGATTACTTCAAAAAAAATCATATTTAATTATAAACAAAATCTCCACGTACAGGTGTCCTCTCTGACGCACAAAGGGTCGAATTATACAAACTCATGGAGTCAGTGTGTCTCATGTGATACCCTGTTGTCTCTGCCAGCAGAGCGCTAAAGCAGGGTGGCAATGCAGGAAGTGTGTGGTGGGATATGGGGGGGGCCATGCGACACATCCCCCAGACAGACTCCTCCAGATGCCCTAGTAGAGGACTCTAATCTCACAGTGTCACACAAGGCATGGCTGACATTCACATTTTTGATCCCGATCACAGCGGATAAGATCAGAGTTAATATTGATTACCGCGCTGAGGTCTCCTTAACTTAACGGAGTTTTGGTGCATTTGAACGTGAAGATGTTTTCTACAGATGTGTCACTCTGGGGAAATTGTATTTTTTATTTTTTTACTGCTTGTGGTAGTAGCTGATTTGAAAAAGGGAATACTTTTTTTTTTTATGAAATTGGCTCAATCTTCCTTCCCCTTTAGCACCAGACGTGACCCAGAATTCTTTTTTATTTTCCATATTTTTCCATCCCCCTTTGGTCTTGATGTCCTACTTTAAAAAAAGAAAAGAAAGCTAAGAGGCTATTAAACGAGCAGAAAATGGTCTCAAACATGCAACAATAACGGCTGCATCTCGGAACGGAAACTATTGGTTTATGTATTCATTAATCTCAAATTGTTCTTTAATTCTAATTTGCCTCGATAAACTGAATGTTGGTGCGTTTTGCATAGCGGCATCCATTCAACTGGCAGTTGGAACGCCGTAAAATCATCTGAACGCCCCTAATGGTTTCTTATGTTGCTGTTGTTTTTCCCTGCTACCCCATCCTTACTCAACACAAACATATTGAGCCATGTTCTGTGCCTCTGGCGGTCTGCTCGCTAGAGAGCCGAGTCTCTCTGTCTGTGAGCAGAGTCTACTCGCTAGGTGATAGTGAAATAGAAACACACATCTGAATGGACTCGTCCATGTTTTTCTCATAGCGTCACCGGCGTGAACTGAGCGGTCCGAGACGACCTCGAGCCACCGTTACTACTTTTCATCTTAAATAAACACGAACTATCCCTGTCACTAGTGCACAGCTTCATTCATTATCCTCAATGTCCAAATACATGTCAGCTTGTTTTCAACTGACCCAATACTACAACGTCAAGTACCCCGCGGTACGACAACCAGAACGCAAACGCCCCACGTGGGACTGGGAAAGAACGCCGTCGACCCTCGCACGACGTCCAACACCATCAATTACAGTTGGCGTGTTGTGTTTTGATACGTCGGCGATGAGCCCAGTGTGTGGCGCGCGGCGGTGCAATCAGGTGGGCGAGACCCCCCCCGGTGGCCAAGGCTACGGCGGCAGCGGCGAAGCCTGCCCACTTGTTACCCCGGTAGCGAGGAGAGGTCGTCATCTCCGAGCAATCAGCTCCGACAGACTCGGCCTTACAATAACTGGTCGGTTGAAAGGAGGTGACCGGTCTATGACCAGTCTGGGTAATAACAGCAGCAAGCAGCCGCGGCAGGAGAAAAAAGGAAAGAAAACGAAAAAGAGAAAAAAAAGCATCTAAGCTTTATTAATAATTCAGCAGGCAAACAGAGCACCACGCAGCCACACAGAGGGGTGTGTTGGATCCCACTTAGCTGTAGCCCAGGGCTAAGGGAGATGGAAGGAGGGAGGAGAAATGTATGCAAGATATTTGCTGTGGGGTGGTGATACCCCCCCCATCCCCCATTATGCGTTTTGAGATTTGATTGCCCTGTAAAAACA
>OMKX01058712.1:6985-18207 GCA_900302425.1 Brosme brosme
CCGATAATATTGTACACCGTCAAAAAAAACAACAGTGTTACCCCTTATGTCTTTTTTGGCCCGACAATATTTTACACCGTCAAAAAAAACGACAGTGTTACCCCTTTGTGTTTTTTCGGCCGAAAATATTTTACACAATCAAAAAAAAAGACAGTGTTACCCCTTATGTCTTTTTTGACCCGACAATATTGTACAAAGTCAAAAAAAACTACAGTGTTACCCAGGAGCGTCGCTAGCAATTGAAAACATTCGGGGCTGTAGCCCAGAAGTTAGAGTCCTTTTAAGATGGGGGTTCGGGGGTGTCTCCCCCGAGAAAATTTGAAAATCGGGCTGATGAACATGCAATTTTAACATAGTTTGAGAAGGAAAGGACAGACCAATCGTCATGTCTGACTCACGTCAGGGCAGGCCTACTGACTACTACTAACCTGTTGTAAACACTGAGTCCAACTGCTGAAGTGTACTGAATCACCTATTGCTCTGTTGTCGTGCGGTAAACGAGGGGCGTTCAAGGACCATCGGAAAGTTGATTTTTTTTAATTTTTTTATTTATTTTACCCAAAAATTATATTCGGGGCTAATTAAAAAAGATCCGGGGCTTTAGCCCCGAATAAAACAGCTTAGTGATGCCACTGCCCAGTACCCAGTGACAGGACTGGGAAAATCTACGTTTGCAGAGTTTTCGGCCCCCACAAGTTCTCACAAGACTCTGCTACCCAGATACGGACTGGGGCTAAAAAAAGGCCCTGGACTTTTTCCAAAATGTAGGCCCACAGCCCATACGCGATTTCGTGTTTAAATAACCACTTGCCAGCGTTTCAAGATACTATACCAAAACCCTACTAGACTGAAGATATGCACAGATAATAACATTTCACAATCGATGATAATTTCTGAGGTGCTTATTTCTTGTATATCAGACGTGACACTGGAAATTATTGAAATAATCGGTGTTAATTGGAAATGACGGTGTTATTTTATTATTTTTTATAATGCGTTATTAGTTTGTTTGTGATATTTCACGCATTAACGTTGTCAGACCCAAACACGTCAGGTTGGACTGCCCTGAATCGTGCTGAAAACTCGACATTCATAGCAACATAACCCAAATAAATAGGTGAACCTATTATATAGCCTAGCGTACTTATGTACTGCTTCTGCAACCTACCAGCACCTCTAGCTCTTCTGCTCGTCTGTCCCTGCACTACCGGGGGATGCTCCGTCTCAACCTCCTCCTCTTGGCCGTCCTCCGCAGTCTTGCGTGGCTCAATAGGCCGTGACTAAATAGCTCAGTAAGCTTTTTTCATTTTGATGCCTCCGCCTCCAATGATTTGGCCCTCTTCTCTTTCGACTTTTCCCAGCCACCTTTCTCCTTACGCTTTCTGACATTTTCTTTCCCTCTTCTTTGTGTTTTTTATGTTTGTTTCAAGTTTGGTACCTTTTCCCCACGTAATAAATGATCATATTGCCGCCCTCTATTGTTTTGCCGTTAATATCACTAATCATTCATCTTCTAATGAACCACACAGGCCGATAGGCCACATAAAGGGACGTCCTACTGGTCAGTCCACCCCTGGCCTTAATTGCCATGTACAAACAAGCAAGCATTACAAGTACTCACCTTGACTCTACCAGGCCTCTCATGCCAAGCTCACTTACCATTCATCCAAATCAACAAACCTTTGCCAGCTGATAAGGACCCCAGGCTATCCTCTGCCTGTTGGGATTCAACTTTTATTAGAGAAAGCCTGGTAGCAAAGTCATACCTGCCGTACCCTAACATCCTAACACACATGCAGAGCCCAGGGACCCAAGTGTTAGGCATATCATTTATTCTAACTCGCATAGATGAGCTCTGTGATCCATGTTTCATACGGGGCGCCCCAGAACCCGGGACTCCTCCAGAAATAGGCCTACACTTTAAACAATCATCTGAGGTACACGTTCTTTCCTTTCAGAAAGAAATATGGGGCCAAGAAGATGCCCTACCACTACTACAAGCCACGGGGGCCGGATGAATGTGTGACATACTTACAGAACGAACGGGGCCGCAGAGGCAACCACCATCGCTTTATCACGGAGAAACAGGTGTTCGCACGCTGGGCAAAGCAATACAACATCACCTTCACACATCCAAAATGGTGAAGACAACGTATACAAGAAGAAGACGACTTATTCGTATAACTTGGAACTGCACAGTTTTGCTTATTTATACATTCATTCCCTGACATTTCACCATTGGTCACGCTGACTGATTTTCATGACCTTTCTATATGCGTGACCTCTTTATAGAGATATATGATGATGTTTTTTGGTTTGGTTTATAAACACTGATTCCTGTTGCAACAGATTATCATGGAAATGTTCAAGCAATGTTTACTGTTGAAATTATGTAGAAATTCAGGTTCCGTAAAATGTGACAGCCATTTGTGTTTTGTACATAGTAACACAATATATATTTTTTTATGTTTATTTTTGTTCAACTTGACATCCCAGTATTTTATTGTATAAGCGGTATAGCATAATTCATGTTTTCCTTATGCGTACCCCTTACATAATGGGATTAGCTTAACTGACATGGCCTATCCTGCAGTATACACATTATATTTGGGTTGCTATCCAGTACTGCTGGATACTACATTGGACCACTACTCCACTGTACAAGCTACAATGTACTGTATATGACGATCGCAATCAAGTTAAGTTGAATGTAAACCTAACCAGAAAACACCATTACAAGACACCATCAACAAGAAACCACTCAAATATATCCATATTGATACATTGTTTCATTTGGTCAAAAATAGTGAATTTGTCTTTTAGTATTTGTATTTAAAATGTGATACAACAAATCTGTACATTTTGGATTGGGGGTACTTTTTTAATCCACATAGGGCAACTTTCTCTCACAAAGGTGTTCATGTATTTGTACAAACTCTACAAAACAAACGTATACAATCCAATTTTGTTAGGATGGAGACTTGGGCTGGTTCTGCTGCAGGAGACATATTATATTAACAGTTTAGCATGGTCTTCAAATACCGATTTAAAAAGCCTTGATTTGTAACATTTTACCATATCTGTTGCATGCTAAAAAACATGCAACATAATATCAATTGAAGCTTTTCCTCACTGGCTTTAATCCAAAAGGCTTATCGATACAGAACCCTTTGAATGTATCAGTACTAACATCAGCCATCTCTACTGTGGTTACTTTGTGCGACTGGAATCAGACATGCCTCATACAAGATTGGCTGACCACAAGACTCCAAAAGCAACAATGGTGCAGAATTTGACATTGATAGGGCTTTGTTGAGAGCATACATTCACATGATAAACATGAAGAGGTGAGTCCATATGTTGGAAACTGAGGTGGTAATGTATTGTACTTGAAAGATGCCTTATATCTCTGAAATAAATTTTGTGCAAGATGGATTTAAACTATTTACATCTAGATAGATAGATAGATAGATAGATCTCTCAATTAAAACAGGCAAGTGCATTTAAAAGTTTTTATTTTCGGTCCATGTTCTTTTTGTTAATTACAGAAATGGCATCGTATGCCTAGATACGTTTTCTATTACGTTAATAATATAGGACATTGTGTAGAAACGCTTACACCAACAGGAATTTCACAATATATCAATATTTCATTGCAATCGGGGCAAAACGGATTTCAGCGAAAGCCACAGCAGAAAATATACTTAGATATAAAGGTAAATGTAAAAAATAAGACTAAGTCCCACATATTGCTATGGTTACAGGTGACCCCTGCTGTGTTGGCTCTACACAGAGCCACTGGAGAACGCCGATAGGATCTTCGGCCTGAGTCCTGCCATGGAAATTAAGATCGCCTCCTTTAGGGAAAACAATCAGAAGGAAAATAAATACAGAGCCATTGTCTGGTAAAACCAGGGGAGTAGAGTGTTCTTTCAGCTCCAGTGTTATCAGATATTTATGAATAACCAAACACTTTGTTATTTAATTGTTATACTAATGGATGACAATATAAATGGTTGTAACGCTTTGAGTTTGAGGCCCCGTTTAAATGAAACAGGAAACACATAGAAAGCATCCAAAGCATTATCGGCACGGAGTCTCGTCCCTGCTCACCTCTGTGCGAATGGTCCTGCTACCTTGAGATGGGCATGTGTTGAGGTACAGGTCAAACAAAACGCTAGGGTCCGTTACATCCAGGTTTTGGTCTCCGTCCACACTGGCTTCCAGACCCTGGAGGCCGCCGAAGATAACCAAGAGATGCCTGAAGAAAAAGAAATCAAAGTGGTGGTTTATGACAGCACATAGTCCAATGTAACAAAAGTTTCACATTTCTGTCTTCTTCAAATTTTTTGTGATTCACTTACTTAAATGCCGGCAGTGTACTTTCGTCAATGTTGTGCCCTTTTTCTGAGGTGCCGATCGTGACATCATAGCCTTCTTTATGTGGACCTTGTGTGAACACGTCGCCTGCGTTGACACAAACAGATGAGCATTATACCCACTACCAAACTACCACATGGTGACACTCACGCATTACTCTGCAGTCGCCCTACTCAGACAGGATGCCAGACGGACACTGTAGCCCCAGTAGAGACCTCCTTCTGTCCGGGGCACGTGAGGGGGGACCACCACACCCTTGATCAGCCTTTTTTCTGAGGACACACAAAAACCGTCACCATGAATAATTATTATTTATTTTATTCAAAACATTGCAAAAACGATGATAGAATTCTATACCTTGTTTTTGCGTCTTATTGAGGTGTACTGTAACTCTGAGCCCTGTTTGCAGCTTTTTGTCGATTTGCACCTCCTGTATGAAACATGGGTAGAAAATGATGGTTAGGTTTCATATTCACTTCTAAAAAGGCGGAAGATCATTTTTGATGGCAATCGGAAAATCATATTAATGAATGAAAAAGGCCTGCTCACCTTCCACATGCCACAGTTGACTAGAGAGCCCTTGCCTGGTTTGGTGGGCCTGTCCAGGATGATCCCCTCCCGGTACTCAGACTCCTCATCGACCCTCATGTGATGGGGGATGTCCAATGGGTTGAGCAGACCTATTGGAAAAACAATCCCAGTCAGTTAAAAACTGTCCGTTTTGGGAAACCACCCAAGTAACGTGCCTACATTTAAAACCCCAAAATAATTACAAAGAATGGGAAATTAAGTTTGTTAAAAGTCGAATTTACCAGCGTATTGTAGATCTTGATGCTTCGGAAAGAAACATTTCCGCAGATACCTGGAGAGAAGCGAGGCGTTGAGCTTTCACCATTGAAATAGTTTATAAATTAAAGTGGTGCTTATAATATATCGTTTGTCCAATGATAATGACTTACTGTGGGCATTCTAGGTATTGAAGGATCCTGGCCAGCTGAATACATGCATGTCCCCTCTTCCCCACCCCTCGGTAATCTCCTTCTACGCTTCTGTTAGAAAAATAGCAACATCATTTATCTTGCACCTTTTTTTTGTCTTAAAATAAAACTGAGGAAGTTACTGTGCAACATTTGACCTACTTGACATCCTCCCCATGCTCATCAAATATGATAATCTCGTCGATACAGAACACGACACAGGCCCTGGCTATCTGTCCAGCCAGGTATGTGCGGAGTTCTGTGGACTGGGCGTTATCTAGGACCGAGCCGGGAAGCGCAACACTCACTGTGTACGCGCGACCTAAAACACATCAGGTTCACATTATTAATGCCACCATAGATCATCGTTGGCCAACCTTTCATATAATAAAGAAAAAAGATTTAAAAAGTCGAAACAGATAGGCGGACACAAGGCTGTCAGAGTATATGTAGTAACAGCAGGGGTTACCTTGACTGGGATGGCTTTGTTGCAGCGGTTCCTCCTTCTCAGCTGCCTCGGACTCTGACTGTTTCAGTTTTTCTAATTTTTTTACGAGCTTGGCCTCTTTCCTTTGCTTCTTGGCCTCTTGAACTGGAATTAGCAAAACCATTAGGTGTTCAACTTTGATTGGTGGGGGTGGTCAAACATTCAAAGATTAATAAATGATTCTGCTTCATTCTATTCAAGACACGTGGTGGCGCTGTTTACAGAAATAGCAAACGGTAGACAGTCTTTGGTTAAACTCTTTATCACTTCTTTGGATTGTATTGAACATATTTGAGGAGATGAGAATGTTATCATTATTGTGTGTTGTTGCATTTGTGGTAAACAAATGGTGAAGAAAACGGTGCCATAAGGGATCAGAAAATGAGCTCAGAAAATGTAGGCCTACTCTTCCGATTTCACACAAAGGTGATTCTAGAAGCATGTCTGCGCGAACACACGTTACCAGGATCAAGACGGATTTATGTCATTGACACATGAGGACTGATAAACTGATATATTACTCACGTTCCACTTTCTTTTTCCGCCAGTCCACCTTGTCATTTTTCTGTAAAAAAAAAATATATATATAACGGGTCGCATTAGTTGTCCACAGAAAGGAATCTGAAAATAAAATCAAACTACAATAACACAGCAAAAGAGCAATACCTGTGTAATTTCAACTTTGGCTCTTTTTGGTGTACTCGCGTCCGACATGTTTACTACTGCAACACGTGAAATGCATTTCCTTCCAGGTCATGAGTCTTCGTGTCAAAACAAAAGCCCACAAAGGCACCTACCCAGATGTGCTTTTATTTTGAAACAGATGTCCGTTCCATAGAAATACATTTGTTCAGATCATCGACTCTATTAAATAGGTTCAGTACGGAGAGACTGGATTACCTTTCCATCACATAATTGATTTATTTATTTGAGTATTGTTTGATTTGAACATTTCTGGTTTACAATTTTGAAAAAACTGACTTACTTATTTATAGCATACACTTCAAGAAGAACAGAAACGCGCGGGGCCGTAGTTCTCTATGGCAGGGGTTCTCTACCACAGGGCCGCAGACCGGTACCCTTCTTTAATAGGTCCATGACCGGTACCGACTATTACTTTTTAGTATACGCTACACGTGAACCTCCTAAGATGGCGCAATTTGATTGGTTCGCTATCTCGGGGTATTGGGCAATATCCCATGATTGAGATCTCAAACTCGGGATCGCTAATAGAAACAAATAAACCGCTAATAAAAACAAATAAATCCCGGCAAAAAGTGTTATGTTTATTTTTGGAGTGTTCACGTGTAGTATATACTAAAACAATTATTCACCTCAGACTCCGTGAATAGGTCTCGGGGGCTATTCCCCACTATTCACTTCGCCTTCGGCGAATAATTGTTAAATATTAATCAAACTGTGTTTGTATTCTTAATAATGGTCCTACAGTATCTGTGTTCATTCGATTAGCTGAGGCAGGCATATAACGGTTTGTGTCGTGGTCGCTGAATTAGCGACCCCTACTGGTTGGTCGGGGTGCACCCCCACCCCATACCGGACCATGAAAATATTTAAAATATGCATACTGGGCCTCAGTAATAAAAAGGTTGAGGAACACTACTGCTCCATGGCATTTTTCCAGTTATAGGAACGAACAAATAATAAAGAATCAAGCTGTTGAGAACTCTAGCCATACTCTTCGGACTGGTAGTGAAAACACAAATCAGCGTGGCACGGTACGTTTGGGACGGCAAAAAGTGCCAATGGAAAAATACATTTTTTTAGCACTTGCCGGCAGGAAAAAAATGTAACAAATTCTTGATATGTTGATATCTTGATATGAGATATAATTAATAAATAAAAAATAATAAGCTGCACACTGCTCTTTAAGTAGACAAGTTACATTTAAAGGGGTGACATTAGGCCACCAGGTGTGAGTGTCAAGTGGGAGTGTCAGATAAGCAAATTTTGCTTATCTATCCATCATGTGGACACTCCCACTTGTGATGTCACTAAGGCACAGGGAAGGGCAGATTTTCAAACGGCTTGTAATGGCTTATCACACTCACACCTGGTGGCATAATATCACCCCTTTAAGCTTTCCAATTAGTCTAAGTAAATATCATTATCTTTATATGAAGTTACAGTCTTGGTTCGGCAGGGGCGGGGGTGACCATAGGGCACTTAAAATGCCGTTTTGTTGGTGGAGGTGTTGTTGCCAATACAGATTTCAAGAATAATAACCTATGTACTGCTGTTTTATATTTTTTTCTTAGGTCTTACTAAACAATTTGTGACTGTTGATTTGTAGGCCTACTTACATACTGTATATTTGCTACATAGTTTAGTAATGATTAAATTGTTAAGTAAAACTAAACACATTTATAACGAGTTGATATAATTAGATGGGGGTCAAATACAGTTATTTTCCTCTGTTAAAACTAATTTAATGTATTTTACAAAAATTATTGTTTGGGGGGGGACGTACAAACGGACAGACAGCCGGACGGCCTGCACACCGACACAAATAATATAATACGTTTTAAAAGGTTTGGCTTGGGTTTAATATTTGAACAGAAACAATTCACAACTAAATTAATTTACAGGTACATCATTTACCAGTAAAAAAGGGTGCAGTTTATGCATGGCCCAGATCAATAGCATCTTTTTTATCAGGAATTGAACATTGGCTTTGATTTGTCTTCCTTTCTACCATAAAACAGTACAGCAGTAAAAACAAAGTGCTTGCATCATAAAAACCTTCTAGGGGGGGGCTCCAAGACCCATTATTGCACAATTTAATCTTGAAGAGTCATACACACTGCAATATTCCTGTAATATCCAGTTGGACTTTGAGCATGAGCGGCTACAGTTATATCTAAATCTGTTATTTTCCAGTGTTATTCCAGAATTTTCAAGATGAAATCAATTGCACAGATCCACTGGATAGACCTTGAGGTTACACAACCACCAGAACATGAAACATACAGACAGAAATTGTGTGTTAATTTATCCACCTAAAGAAAAAATTAACTATTTTCTTTTCATCGGCTGACAACTATTCAGGGGACCGCAAACATTTATGATCTTCAATACTATTTATTTAATACATCAGAAATTGTCGCTCTAATTTTGCTCATATAAAAATGACTGATAAGCTAAAGAGATGATGTTGACTGCCTTGATAAACCAAGAAAGAAAAACCTCATAATATACCTATCCAGTTTGACAGGGCGCACAATGATAACTTCTGAACTAAAGGATAAAGGACAGACGAATGAGGGCATGATGAGATGTGGCTAAAAATGAATACAAACCACAGCTCGGTATGGTTCACATTTTTACAGCTCACTTTTCACTGGCCCACTTTTTCAAGATTTCTTCGGCAGCATTCAACGTTGAGTCCTCCTTTAGCAAAAGAAGCAGAAAAACAAAAGATCAGAATTGATGGAGAAAAAGCTGGATGCAAGAGGGAACAAGCAACACTTTCTAATACATTTCCGCATAGGTACCTTAGTAAAGCAGAATCGTACGTAGTTTTGAAACTCCTTGCCATGCACAGGGCTGTAGAAGGCAGATACAGGGATGGCAGCCAGTCCCTGCAGTGAGAAGGAGACAGAGAAAGAGAGAGAACCTCAAAAGCACAGAAAGTTTTATTGAACCAGAAAAGTTAAACAATGGGGATTTATTGCTGCTGAATTATAAATACATTATATAAACACTTTTGATACATTACCTTTTTCTTGATCAGCCACTTAACAAATCTGTAGTCCAGGGGCTCATCCTGGGAGACTGAATGATCTGATTCAAACGCTGTTCAAAAACAGAGGCTATATAAAGTTACATTGGTTACATGTATAACTTTAGCTGAAAAGACAAACAGAAGCAGACGGCAATCATGTTCCAATAACTTCCATGTCAATTTGAGTAAAGTAATAATAATTATAAATAGTAAAAATGTATATTTGCTGTACATTTGCTCAACTTAGCACATCATAGAAAAAAATAACTTACAGATGGAGGAAATGTCAGCTATCATGAAGTATCCGCCCTCTGGCAGGGTGGGCTGTAGACCCACGCTGTCCAGACAGGCGGCCAGCTTGTTGCGCTTGTGGTTCAGCAGCGCCGGCAGCTGTTTGAAGTAGCTCTCTGGACTCCCCAAACGCTCGTATTCTGTCTGGAAGCCCTCCGCCACGGCTACCTGCCGAGAACGCGCAACGAGGTCTAATTGTTGACTGGAAGTATATATGGGGATAAACCGATATATCGGCACATCCCTGCAAAAATTGATATATCGTTATTGGTAGACGGTGTGAAAATGGCCTAATAATGATTTATATACATTTTTACTATTTTGTAAAAAACTAAAATATTATACGTTTGTGTGTTTGTTTTTGAAAACGACCCCTGTTGACATAAGTCCATAAACAGCATCTGTAGCTCCAGCTGTAAGTACTGAATAAAAAAGAAAAAGCCCAGCACTGAAAAGTGATCTTGATTATATCTCATAACTGAAAACAAGAAATTCAAGAAAGGTGGGGTTGTGCGTACCTGAGCCGCGGTGGGACAGTGGTACACAGAGTTCTGATGGACTGTTTTCAAATGTTTGATGATGTGGCTGGGACCTATAGCCCAGCCAACCTACACATATAGAAAGAAAGAAAAATCACACAGAGAAGTAATCGTTAATCAGGGTATTGTGACCATATTGGTCACATATTGGCCTTAGCTCAGGAGGTAGCCTCGTAACCGGGAGGTTGCTAGTTCGAACCCCGGCTCCTCCTAGCTGAGTGTCGAGGTGTCCCTGAGCAAGACACCTAACCCTAACTGCTCCCGACGAGCTGGCTGTCGCCTTGCATGGTTGACTCCACAATCGGTGTGTGAATATGTGTATGAACTGTTGTAAGTCGCTTTGGATAAAAGCGTCTGCTAAATGCCCTAAAATGTAAAAATGTAAAAAATATTGCGCTTGTTTAAACCAAGTTACACAAACATACCAAAATATTCTCAATACCTTCAACCCTGTAGCACTGAAAGTCTTCCCGGCGCTGCCGATTGTAACAGTTCGTTCCCACATACCAGGAAGGCTGGCTATGTATAGAAGCATAAATCAAGCAGTTAGTTGGTTAACAATGCTACATTCAGTCACAGCCCTTCTGATCTTATGATGGGCCAGCTGAATCAAACCTATTTTCACGTGCTTGGCTCCATCATAGGTGAGCCACTCATAAACCTCGTCGCTGATGCACACCACGTCGTGCTTGATGCACAGGTCCGCGATCACCTGCAGCTCCTCTGTCTTGTACACCTGAGTGTGGGGGACCACAACCTGTGACTTTGTGATACTTTGTGAGATATGTGTAAACAAACCAATGATA
>OMKX01058720.1:0-11407 GCA_900302425.1 Brosme brosme
GCTGTGACGAATTTCGAATTATAAATATGTACACTTTATGTTGAAAGTATAGACCGTCACCATTCCCATTGAAACGAATGGCGCGGTGATTATTCTTCAAAACGAGAGCTGGTAAATTGTGAAAAATGCATTAAACTGTAATCAGACAACGCGGTTATATGCTATAGACCCTAGAGTATCTGTGGTATAAAGGCTGGGACGACCTTAGCTACGACTTGGCAACGGGAGGTATTCTAGTCTGCTCAGCTATGAGCCAGAGAGCTAAGGTTATGCATTGTACATATTTATAATTCGAAATTTGTCCCAGCCTTTATACAACAGATACTCTAGGGTCTATAGCATATAACCGCGTTGTCTGATTGCAGTTTAATGTTACAGTAAGCTGACAACATCGCTAATTAACACTGCAACTGCAAATTAACCACACGGAGATAACCATGGCAACCGGTCAAACAAATGTTCTTTTTGCGATCATTCTGCGCGCGCATCCGCCGTGTTGATAGACAAATAATCCCCCTATTGTATTAGTCAAACCCTCAGGCGTTACCAGGGAAACAAAGTGATGGCTTTTGAAAAACTTTATATTTGAATGGGAAAAAATGTTTACGGTCCAAATGTTAAAAATCGATTTTGACCCTCGGGAACGAATAATCGAATAATCGAATATTCTGACCCATCCCTAGCTTGAATTGTAGCAAAACTCGCAAAAGTGGACCAGAATAAAGATTTATAGCGAAGACTTCCCTGGATGGATTGACTCATGGATGGGCACGTTTTATTCTTGGGAATTTGTCTGGTTCAGATACATTTGAATGTAGTAAATAGCTGCAGTAGAAAAGTGACATTGTGCATGTTTAAATGTGTAAAGATTCAGTGCATGTCAATAAGTGAGGATGAACAGTGACGTGAGGAGGGAAAGGTAACCGCATAGCAACGGTATCACAGTCAGTAAACTCCCAGGAGGCACAAAGGGATTAGGGAAGGTTCTAACAAACACAGAACATGTGTTTAGAAGAGGTGGGCGGGGCAGGGAGAGACAGAGACAGAGAGGGGGACTCACGTGGGGTTCCCTTCTTGGCTGTCTCCATGTTCACTCTGAGGTAAGGGGTTTCAGCGGGCACCAGCTCATCTGCAAACGGAGCCGGGTGCTTCAGCCCCTGTGGACCCAAGAGACATATATTGACTTGATGAAATAAATGCCTAGTGGGCGTTGGGAACGCTAAGGGGTCCCAAACCCCCACTAGGTCCAACCAGGGTTCAAACCTGCCAGAGTGGATCATCTACCGGCCAAGCAATTGTTTGGCCGACCCAGGCATGGTCAACTCTATCTGCCATTGGCAGGAGGCAGGGGTTCATTTTGGACCATGGAAGCTGAACCCAGGCATGTCTGTGCACACCCAATGAAGTAGGGTGCCAATGAGTTAATTTCTCACCACCCAACTCCTTATGCAAAGAGAGGCAGAGAGAGTGAGAGGAGGAAGGAACAGGTGAAGGTACGTCAGATAAACAAAAAGTACAATTCAAATGAAGGAAACGTCAGAAAGAACACAGAGCCATGCGACTGACCTCTCTCGACCTCTCGCCCTCTCTTGCTCTCTCTCACGATCATTAAACGTCTAGGACTTAATATTTACCTAATGTCAGTTGCAGAAATCTGATAAGGCATGTGGTAAAACAGGTTATGTCTCCTGCTGCGGACTGGAACCTTTAACTGTCAAGTGTTAGAGCATGGGCCTGTCCCTCTGCACTGCTGTCTGCTTTAAACATGATAATGTGTCTGCCAACAGGAAAGCACAACAGGAAAGCACACAGGGAAATCCAGCATCACTGAAGCGCCTTGAGAACAGAATGCATGACGACTTCTGAACAAGGTTCAGGAGTTTCGTGATTGTGGCAGGGTTTCAATATGAATGGTCTGCTCTATCCTTAATGTCAGAATGCAACAAACGCAACACAGAAATGTGCACGCAAATGCATACACACAGACACGCATACGCAAATAGACTATGGTCTATTCAGAGTGGAGGACAAATGGGCTCTTCAGTGAGGGCCGTAACACGAGTCGCTCTCTGTTGACTCACCACGGTGCATCTGGGGACTTTTCCAGGCCTCTCCGAGTCCTCGGCCTCGCAGTAGGAGCTCTCCCTCTCTCTCCTCCTCTTTCTGCTGGATACTAGCACCTCACTGGACCCCTGGCTCTCCATCCTCCTGGGACTGCAGCAGAGGGGCAGAAGGAACAATAGGTCACCACCACACAAGCACTGCAAGAGCCAACAGAGCAGTCGTGCCATTTCACAACCCAAAGCATGTACACGATTAGAGGGGAATAGTTCCTGCAAACAGCCTGAAACAGCAATGAAACATGGTTTCTATTTAATATTTGACACCATGAAACTGGTTATTAATCAGCAGAACTTTCAGCTGGGAGACTTACCAAACAGAAAGGTGTTAGCAGTTATTGTAAATTTTGAACTCCTAAGAGACTCATCCTAAGCGGTCTGTCTAGGACTATGGAAAAGACTCAGGCTGGGATTAGCATGGGTCTGTGCTCCACCAGGAGATGGTGTACTTTCACAATGCCCGGACTTAATTTGATTCCGTTATGTAACAGCCACCTGGCCTTGTTCCCACTCTCAGTGAGTGAACACAACATCCAACCACCTTCCACAAAGAACAGGTATACACCTATGATTGTTCTTCACAATAACACATTTCCATCAATTGATTTGACCCAACCTAATTCCAGGAATGTCATTCAATTCTCTGACCTGAATGCTGAATGCTGGTTGCTGGTTTGGTTTTCTACAAATGAGCCACTGCCCTGCATGTTTTAAAAGTAGCAACACCCTTGGTTATACAGGAAACATGCATTTCCGTCTGCTATTAAAGCATGAACTATTAAAAGTGAATGCAAGCCTCACTGAAATGCCAGGCAGGAGCACTTAAATAAATAGTATCCATGCAGAGAGGTCTGTTGGTGACAGCTACTTCAACTAGCAGTTGCACAACAGGGCAGCCCCTACCCTTTGCCAGTTGGTCGGGGTATCAATATGAAATGATTTAAGTGATTAGTGTGTAATCGTGACCTGTTATTATGGGGATTGTGAGCTAGGTTAATACTATAAACATACTCGAACCTGTAATGACATCGGCCGTTCACATGGTTTCCTAGTTCAGACGCATGTCTGTAACTTAGCCGAGACAGAAACTCTACATGATCAGGTAATGAAGTTAACGCCCATCAAGCGAATCTCCCATTGCCCCAGACAGCATATTTCTATACTGTATTGCAAAGCAAATCCCCCTTGAACCGAGACAGCTTTGTTATGACTAATGTCAAACCATTTTAAGTAGCCCACAAGAAGAGCTGACCTGTCAACTAATGTTATGTAACAGTTACAATTCATTAACTAGCACTTTTCTCCTCTCTAGTTAGCAAGAACAATTTGTTCGTTAAAACGATTCCACATCTCACCTACCGTTTACGTTTCTTGTTAAGACTATAATGGAGGGGTGGGCTCTTTCTTACCTAGGAGGACAGCTGGCAAGCTAGGAAGGTAGTTGACAGGATAACTTGCTATCGCTGCTGGCTAGCAGGGATCTTAGCTAGTCGTTAAACTGACTAGCTTGTAGCTGTTAGCTAGTTGGCTAGCTAACTTAACTCAATAGCACAACACAAGTCCTTTTGTCCAGTGCCTAGTTCCTTGTTGGCCAGCGCGAGTGTATCAATCGTCACACAGATGAAAGGGCAGACAGCTAGTCAAGGGTATTTTTTAAAAGCTGATACGTAGTCCGAGTGACAGCTATTAGTACAGACTACTGCTGACAGGTCAACAGTGTAGGAACTACAAATATCAATGCGACGTCAAGACGTCTGCAAACTTCCAATACAAAAGTTACGTTTTCTTCAGAGTAAAAGTAATCAGAATTCTAAATGTCAAGACAGCGTCACTGGGATTACCAATGTTTATTGAGAAATGTGTAAAAGATTAAATAGCGAATACTTATGAATGTAAATCAGACGTTTTAATGCACTGTAAAGAAAGCAATGCAATTATTTATTGAGGATATAAGATATATATTGTATAGGCTTCTAATTTTATTATGTAAAGCTGCACGTTTTATCTGGCCGTTATATACCATTACCATGGTAAATCATAAGAAGCTGTTGGTTCTAGGGTTCATGTAATACTGCAGTGAAATGCAAAAAGAGGTAGACAAACGTGATGAGTTAAGATGTTGCAAGTTCGGTTTGGCTTATCGTAGGTGCTGAAAAGAATGGATTAATTTACGTTGAGCTGGAAATTCAGACATTCTTGATCATTTAATTGAAAGTAATCTGAAATTTTACTTTGAAAGCAAAACAGCAGTTGATACAATCTGTAACAGAAATGCTTATTTCCGGTCTGACATTTTTGTAGTGTCGCCTAGTGCCAGACAATATATATTCTCTATAGAAAAATGTATAACTATATAAAAACAACAATTTTGAATTATACAAATGAAAAAAAAATAGTATTATAAATTGTATTACATATAGTGATATATATTTTACATTATTATTATTGCATATATTTTTGGTGGTTTCAGAGGTAAAATTTCAGATGGATGATGATACAAACTGATTATTTGTCAATTGACCACCATCGGAAGTCAATTCAGCATAGTCAGCATAGAGAGTATCTGATATGCTGTCCTAATAAATACATTGCTACAATTTACCTAAACGTGTAAGCACTTTGAAAGAGCTATCGGTGTTTTATTGATCATGAAGGCATTTTTCTTCAGTTATCAAAATAACAAAAACAATACTCTCTTAGACATTGTTATAAAGAGCAGAGTAAGTAAGTAGGCCTTTTTTAAATACAAATAGAGTAAGCAGTTTTACTACCAGCCACCCACCCTCTTAAAACAGAGAATGCACGACTAAAACCATACAGTAGTGATACGCGATCGGGAGAGCACCCAGGACAAGGCATCATTTCATTGGAAGATCAGAGGGACACATGTTATGATAATTGCCACCCCAAAGGTGGTGATAAAGTTTTGCCATGAAAACTATTTTTAAATTGCAGTAATCTTCCCTGTAGTATGCTATGTGGTCCTCTGCATAGTTTGACCTAAAAACCTGGCCAATATGGTGATCTCGTGTCATTTTACTGATTCCTTGTAAACAATAATTCCTTAGTTCTAACCCCATGCAGTGGAATAGCAATCAATACAGGTTAAGAATATGCATCTAATTTACTAGACTTAAAGTTATCAACTTACTATAAGTTGAATTGTGTGAGATGGGATAATTCTCCAATACATTGTATTAATGTAACCAATTCAGGTTCATTGCTACTTTTCAGTTTGACAATTTTTGTAACTGCTCCAATTTTGATTGTATTCTTTAACTGTTCTTCCTGGCAAACTTTATTAGTCACTTTGGATAAAAGGGTCTGCCAAATGACCAAATGTAAATGTCAGAAAGAGTTTTAAGGCCTCTTCCTAATGGACATTAAATCAATGCAATCAGATCAAATGTATTGTTTGTTGTCCTACTGACTGCTCCTCCTGAGCTAAGACATGTCAATACGTCAAGGTAGACACCTTCCTTATGATTTAAGGGAACCGAGCGTCCCCTACCCTTCCATTTTAGGCATGCCAGCGTACAGCAATTACCGCATGACATCCACCACGACACACCTGGTGCAGTGTGTCAGACTCTGTGTCTCTACACACTCTGTGATCAGCGCCGTGCCGGCTGGTTTAGCAGACCACAATCACACACATTGAGCCGGAATGAGCAGTGTGGAAAAAATGAAAAAAAAAAAAATACACTGTGAAGAAAATGAGACATTTAAAACAAAAAAACACCGTGGACGATATGTATTTGCCTGATTACTGAGTGGCTAGTGGTGTTATGTAGCACTTTAGCAGAACAGCGTGGGTATAGTATGGAATTGTAAGGGGATCAGCAACAATGATAAAGTGCATGTAAGTGTTGAGATCTTGAATCAGTGTCATCAGTTACTTTCTCTAAAGTTCTCTTAACTGGGAAGGGAGATAGAAGCAGAGATTGAGGTGGTTAAGGAAGTTTGGTATTAGCCAATTGAAGTACAATTTGCTTATAGTCTCCGCATGGACGCACTTCATTTTGACAACTTCCAGTTTCTCAAAAAAAAAAAAACACTAAGTGACTTTAAAAACTCACTTCCCATGAGTTTTAAACATGAATTAGGCATACATGGTAGATGGATAGGGTTAGAACCAGTAGTCCATAATGCCTGCATATTTCCCCCTTGAAACAGCAGTTGACTGAGTCCCCCTCTATCTTTTTGGACTGGCCAAGAACAGAGTTGAAAGAGCACCAGCTGTTTTTGGAGAGGGTCTTTTTTCTTTCTATTTTTTTTTACCTTGCTGGCATGTTTTGTCATGATTTAGGAATTACTAACATTAGGTCTACCTTTAATATTGGTTTCACCACGCTACGTTTATAAAATGCACTAAAGCAATTGTGTTTTATCTGCAGTTTTGTCGTTGGCATATAGGCCTACACATTTATATATGGGCCTAATGTGTCAATTACTTTGATTAGGATCATGATGATTCACTGACATCTCCAGCAAGCAAGCCAACTCTCGGCTGCACTCAGCGGGAGCACGGCTGTTTAGCCTTTACAAGGGCCCAGGTTTGTTTTGAAGTTGGACTTTGTATTACTATTTCATATGGTTCATAGCCTATAGTTGGATGCTCTAACGAGCTCTTCCACGTCTCGACTGTATATGGGGTGGAGCCACTTTAGTTGAGAGCCAATGAAAACGCACCAATTATATGCGACACGAAGTCGAGTATTTATGAACAGTAAAATATTCAGAAATACTTTGCATCCGACAGCTGGCCAAGGGAGAGTCGAGGACAGGTAAGACGCAGCACTTCTCTCTTTAAGTTATTTCTCTATTCATCTGATTAAAAACGGTGATATGTCCTCACCATGCTTGTAGGCCTATTCGTTTTTCCCGCAAGTTTAATAAGTTGAAACGTTCAGACTATAGAGAATAAAAAAATGTGGTGTTTTTTCAGTTAGGCCTACTGAGAAAATTGTAGATATACTTTAACCGAATTTGCAGGAACATTTATGCATCGTGGTATTTGAAATTGCAGATGTCAAGGATGCTTTCCCAAGTGTCCCTGCTTAGGGCGTTGTGCTGCATGGCATTAATACCAGGTTTGTAACAATACAAATACCCAGCTTTTTAAAATAAAAATATAAATGTAAAATGGGCATGCTCTCACATAACATTTTAACTACTTTTAGGACACAGTCACTGTCTCTTACCTCTCGAGTAATGTCATTCTTGTACTTTTCTCGCTAACTGACATATTCTCTAACCGTATTCTTCTAGATTTGCTAGAAGCAACATCTTTAGTGAAAGTAAAGGATGCTGAAGGTAACATTAACATATTTGTTACATTACTGTGTATATTTTATTGATGTATCTTTTCAATCTAGTTGATTTAAAAATCAAATGTCTTTTCACTTTTATTTAACATTAATATAACACTGTTTTTGTTGATTATTCTGTTGAGACAAAGTAATAAAAACACATCCATTATTTAGTTAAACTGTTTTGGAATGTAAACGTGACTTTGAAAATGTACTGCTTTTCCTCCCTTACTATTTGTGGTTATTTTCCAGTGAAAGCAGCCATGGGCTCAGTCAGTATAGATCCTGCCAGAGCACACGACTTCTTGTTCCAGTCTCGACCCAGGAGGAACGTTGAGCCCAAGTGGCACCGGGGCACCCCTGACTTCCAGTCCTACTACCGATTCTACAACAGCATTGGACACATCGAAGGAGTAAGATGATAAAACAAAAAGTACTAATAATATTAATTCTAGGTGGGGGGTCTGGAAATGAGTTTACCTAGAAAAGGGAGTTTGGCCTTTGCAATGCATCATATGAAATAAGATGATATATATTTTTGGTCTTTGACAGAGTTTAACCTCTTTATATTTCTTTAATTGACTTCTTTGTTTGTGTGTCTCCGTCCCTCTCGCCGTCAGCTGTACGAGATCGACCGCATCCGGATGCTGTACCAGCAGATGCGTCACCTGGAGCAGGAGCACGGGCCAGACGCCACCTACTACCAGAACCTCCTGGGCGTCCAGACCACCATGGCGCCGCCCACCACCACCCTTCCCCCGACTACCACGCAGCCCCCCCCGCCGCCCACCACCCAGAACCCCCTGGCGGACGCCGAGGTCTTCTACCTGTGCAACCCCGTGGACACGCTGTGCAAGCCGCAGATCGTGTTCCTGCCCACGGGGGCGGTGCCGGTGCTGTGTGACCCGCGCTACAACCCCGCCTGCAGGCCCCGGTCCAAGGAGGAGATCGATGCCGCCGCGCCTCCGCCGCCACCGCCACCGCCTCCGCCTCCCAAGAAGTCCGCCCCTCCTCCTCCTCCACCTCCTCCGCCCGCCGTCGTGGCGAAGTCCATGGAGTACGACTGCGACCCCTACTGGGACCCTGACTGCCTCGTCGACCATCCGCCACGCCCGGATCAGTCTACCCCTCCTCCCCCGCCCCCACCCGCGGTGGTGGTGCCGGTGGAAGGCAAAGTGGAGGAGGCGAAGGAGGTCTACCCTCAGTTTGATCCTTACGATTACAAACGTGACCTCTACGACCCCTACCGCTACATCGACGCCGCGGCAGATGAAGAGTAAATACGCGTTGAGGAGTCTGATAGTCTAATGCATTACTATATCCAGACAGGACTGCGACACACACACCAAGAAATGTAATTAAACACAAAATGAAATCATTTGCTGATGAAAATGTATTAAATGTTAACAGAAACAAAATTAAACACCTTTGGTATGTTTATGGATGTTTTTGTTACTGTATGGATATTATTTGTTTTGTGCATTAATAAACATACATACACACAGCAATCCAGTAATGATTTTTAACATAAAACGTTTGAGATGAAGCACTAATGGCGTAGCTCAGTGGTTAGCACTGCTTCATCAGAACATCGTTGTAATAGTTGTAAGTGTTGTAATAGTGTAGTAAGTGTAGCATGGCAGCAGGGGTCAGATGAAACCCTACTTATGTTTCACGAGGATCATGATCCCCTCACAGCGTTTCTTGGACAATCCCTCTCAACCCACCTCTAATAAAACCATTTCTCTACTTCAATAAATTGGCATCAAATCTTGAGCCAGGTAATCATCAGATGTAGTAGTGTAATGCTGATAATGTACTAGGTAGTATTCACTTTAAAACCGTATTATTTTAGGCGGAAACGAAACTTTCCATTCATGCAGTGTTCCTACTTTAATCACTCTGACCCAATAGCATCCCTATTGATTATTTCACTTGCACACCGATCTCAAAGGTGTTAGATGTCTGTGCTTCTGTGTTTCTTTTGGTGCCAAGAAGACATGTAGGCAATAGCCCTCTAGTTTTGGAGATATGGTCCTTCTCCCCCGTCGAGTAGAGCCCAGAGGACCCCAGGCCCTCCTCCTCTCCTCTCGACCAGCCTGTGGCCCCAGGAGGACCCTGAGCGGAGCGTCCTCTCCTTCCCCTGTGAGAACTGAACTCTGAACCACAAACCAACTGAGATCTACAGACCAATCCTCTGTTACCCCAGAGCTTTATCACCCCCTCCATCCAGCACTTTCCAGCCCTTCACCTCTCTATCCAGCCTCTTCCAGCTCTCTACCTCTTACTACGAAGAGATTCCAGAGATACATATGAATGAATGCAATCAACCACCCAACCTAGGTTTGCTTCTTAATTTCTGTGATTACAATTAAGCTTTAGCTAAACGCAAACCGCGTGTTGATGTTTTGTTTGAGTCTTTGTTACTATGAAATACATAACTAAGTAGGTGTTTGGAAATGTAAGAGACACACCAATATGTCTATCAGTATTTCCACCAATGGGAAATATAGTCCCCCTTCATCTTGTAGTGTAGAGGGTTTGTATTTATTACATTGACATATAAAGGACAAATCATACAGTGTATCCACAGAGCATACACTGCATTCATAGAGCGTCTGGATTAAATCTTGAGTGCATTAAATAAGTACCGTATCCAACCTCAAGAAGGCGCTATAACGTTCTTGGAATTTTCTCGGCAAAACACTAGTGAAGAAGACTTTGTAACTGTCACTTCCAGCATCACCAGTCTTCATCATCATCCCCGCTATTCATACAATACATAGCAAAACGGACTACAATAGTAAACGGCCTACGGTCCAGATCTGACATCAGGTATTTGCGGTTTGATGTTTATTTTTCCCAAATAGCATAATATAAAGCCGTTTAGCTGGGTTTGGTCTGGGTTGTGACAGGGCGGTACTGAGAGGAACACTGCAGGTCCGTTAGGGCGACTCCAAGCCGGCCTTCAGGATTACAATGCTAATCCAGCTAGCTATCTCTCCTTTACGTTCCCCACAATAAGATTACTTAAAATTAACTTTAACTGATAAACTGATTATGCAGGGGAGAAAAATCGGTATGGTTTTATTTGGCCAAATGCAGTTGAAAGACAAGATTATATAAACCCTTGAGTCTGCCAAGCAATGACAAAAGAAGTGTCCATAGCAGCCACTGTGATGGTTGCCTTGTTTTTCCATCACTTTTTACATAATCATGTAAAAGGTTTCCGAAACATCTGAATGCTTAAGTATCTGTGCATCTCTGTGTGCGTGCAATATGTATTGCTCATCACCGTAGACAATCCTCCTTAAATACCTAGATCACCTATTTCTCTATATAGAACTGGCCGTATTTAGATGTTGTATTGCATGCTGTCAGACAGTAGGCCTAGACAATACAAATAAACAGTATACCATACATAAAGTAGGTTACCTAGGTTACCTTCTAAAGTGCATGAAATGTTGACTGTTTATGGACAATAAAAGATATTTGTGTTTATTGTAATAACTACATTTTATGATGATTCGTTGAATCAGATTCTCTTGAAACGTTTTCTTGAATGCTTAGCCATGGTTTTGAAGATTAGATAAAGAAGACATTGTTTTTAGCTGCTCGCTTGTGTGTTCACATGTTTCCAGTGTGACAGGGCTAAAACTATCACACCCAGAGGCTCCCTGCAAGTCCCCTCATTTCATCAGATCATTTTAATAAAGCTCAGTCATGACTCAAATTCAGATAATGGCAATATAGGCTGTGATCAAGAATCTGCTTTTAAATGAGAGTAAACCCTTTGTTTTCCCGGTGCTGTTGAATTGAATGATACATGTGATTAACAATAACGCATTATTGTATATTAAAACATTGACATATTGCATGCATACATTGTTATTGGTCATTACACCATCACAACCAATATATAGCCTAAATAACCGTAAATGAACAACAGTCAGCTGAGTAAACCTTGTGTGTAAC
>OMKX01058722.1:0-12033 GCA_900302425.1 Brosme brosme
ACGCTTGTAACGGCGATGACACTTTTCTCATATTACGCTATAGTACTAATGATTCAGGCCAGGACTGGTCTGTGGCCCCTAAGGCTTGCACCATGATGAGTTTTGGACATGTTTCGTGGTGGGGCGGTTAGCTGTACTGTTCAACCTGCAACTACTTTACTAGGGCTCTTGGTTCAGCTTTATTTACTAATTGTTGAGTAGGAGGTCCTCTTGATTTACTGGCTGTTTTTTAATATACACACATGTATTAAATGTGCGTATGTATGGCTTTATTATCATGTTGAGGTAAGGGTCAGATTATTGGAATATACACATTAACTATTTTCCTCAGGGGCCATACATTTTCCTCTTAATAAACAAAATTGGTTTAAAATATGGTCATTGAGATGCTACTTAAAATACAGTTGAATGTCAGGGCAGAACACTTGGTTAATGGTAATTGTATTGAAAAGATTTGTCCTCATATTTTTTTGCTATTTGTAATCGATGGGATTGTCGTCTGTGGAGTGAGGGTCAGTGATACTCCTTGCAGCCACTAGGGGGGGTATAGTGGATGATCCATACCACTGAAAGGGTCGATATAGTCTTTCAGCGGTATGGCATTATGTTCTACACCAGCATAGCTCAACGCTAGCGCTGGTGCGGAGAATTTATTGATAAAACCCGACATATTTCAGCTTTCCATTTCTGTTAATTATTCTGACCTAGGCGGACATTTTGACCACATTTGAATTGACTGTTTCCTTTCTTGGTTGACAATCATACATAGCTTCTTTGGGGATTTATCCGGGCAGACTGATAGCGTTCTGTCATCACTTTTTGTTGTTGTATGGATGCTTTTTCCAGCTTTCAAGTTTTATTGTAAATATTTATCCTCTAACATGTTTCATATAATTGCATCTGGATATAAAAATAAAAACTTTATACTCCAAGTAACTTTTCAAAATCAATTTGTAAATCTGGCCTTCGAGAAGTCGTTTCTGGGATTTTAAAATTTCTCTCAGGGAAAAACATCCTGTGGCTCCCATCTGTACCATGTGGTGGCGCCATTATCCCACTCGAATAACTGAAGGACAAGTGTCAATTGCAAATAAAAACACTCAAAGCTTCCATTTGGAAGAGGATAAATTATGAATATCTTTTTTTGGTGTTAAATACCTTTTGCGTAGCCTCGCACAACCCTGAGGTAAGCTCGCAAGATTTAGGCGGGCTTTGCAAGGCCACCTTTTTTATGTTTGGCATAAGAAACTGGGCGGATGCCAATCAGTGTTTATTAAACATCCTGGCACAGAAGCCTTCTATGGACAATGGGGCCTATTCACAGTAGGGAAAACACAGGTGTAGCTCCTAACTCTAATTATAGGTTGGATTTAGGTATGGCAGTTCACCAGTATAGACACAACTAGTCAAGTAAATATACGTGGATCTTGCTGGTGCTACGACCACCAAAAAAATAAAACTGACCTAATAGTAAAATGGACTTAAAAACAGGAGGTTACTTTACCCTACTATTGACGAGCTGTGGAAAAGGGTCCATTCCACTGCAGTATAATGTGTCTTATGTCAGCAACCACGTAAGCTCTGGAGTTAAAATAAGCCCAGGTTTAAATAATGTAATAAATGCAAGGGTAACAACCTGGTGAGTCAGCCACAGCTCGTAACTATTCAGGTTTTTGACCCTCTGTGGAAAACAAGGCAGCATGGATTCATTTCCTCACTCTCCAGAATCTAACGCCATCTGCATATGCATTTGCATACATTTTGCAACAAATCCACACCAGCCAACGCATACAGCACAAAGCGTTTTGGATGGCCCATTGCTAACGTACTCATCTCCCTAGAATCCTCGGAATCTTCCAGTTCCTGTGCTGGAACACTTTTTTTTCTACGGAAACACAAATTCCTTGAACAAAGACTCCACCTGTTTTCATCCAAGCTGATCTTCCACCCTCGGTTGTGTATGCTGAGAAGGTATTTAGGGTCGGCCAGGGAGTTTAGCGTAGGGATTGGGGTGGTATAGGCATAATGATCCGATGAAAGATTATTTCTAGACGCCAAAGGCTTCCTCTACAATGTGGGCAGTGGTGTCCCAAAGCTCATGCCCCTGGGTTTGTATTGGTGCATAAAATAGTTCTGAAAACAGAGGTGTAGGTCAGATGGACCGGAAGAAGGCCTTCAGCCAATCAGAACACATTTTGAGCACATCTCTTCGATGTAGTATGCCACTGTTGATATATGTTTATTATTCAGACAGAGCAAACATTATATACATTTTGTACAGTTATTCCAGTAAGAGAACACAAGTCACAGTATATCATCGTTTTTTTCTTTGAAAACAGTTGCATGAAACAAATGGCTGATCAAGAAAGGTTTTTAGTTGAACTTGGATCTACACAGCTCGTCACTGAGCTGAGCAATCATTGTTGAACATGTTTTTTGTAGAACTCTGCAGAAAGTGAAACAATGCACTTAATATACAGTAAATGTAACCTTTGGTACGGTAAAAATCTGTTTGAGTAATCCACAAACCAATTCAACTTCTGAGGTGAACTGGTGTCCTAGTGCAGAAGACACAGTAAGACCCTCAGAGCAGAACAGTAGTGTCTGCATCTTGGCTAGTCCTAATCCTCCATACTTAGCCCAGTGGCGTGGCTCTTCCATGGGGCCTAGGTTGTGCCCTTTATGCACAGACATTATGTGCAACAGGTGCTGGGCCACAAATCCCTTTGAATCCTTTGGACGATAGACAGTTGAGTAGTTCCAACTATTTGTACAAACATAACCAAACAATGGAACAGGTTACAAAACAAGTCAATTTCATTAACTTAACTTTACAGAGGATTCTTCATTAGGAAGTCTGAAGGCTTGTTTGGCCCTTTGCAAAGGTTTACTTAAGGACTACTTCAAGGTAGTGTTCAGTGCAGCTAGTGTCAGCAGCAATGTTTGCTCTGAGGGAGGTGTGGATGGGATCATGGGAGTGGAGCTCAAATCAACAAGGGGAGAGAGGTTGGTGGAGGACAAATCCTGAAGCTTAGTTGTGAGGGAGTTACTACGTCGTCTACCTGAGTCATCAGATCTCAGACGACTCGATCCTTTCTATCCACGGCAGGCCAGGGGAAGGTCCGTCCTCTCCTGCTCCTCCGGCCTCCGACGGGAACCTGTCCCCCTCTAACGTCCCGTCCCTGACGCTACTGCTGTCGCCGGCGGCAACTCCACCTCTTCCCTCTCCTCCTCCTGCCCTCTCCCTGCCCTCCGCCCCCGCCCTCGCCAGGTGTAGCTCCGCCTCCAGGGCCTCGCTCCGGTGGTACATCTCCAGGTAGCTGGCCTGCAGCTCCTTCTGGTAGCGGATCACCTTGTCCTTCTCCGCCTGCCACGTGCGCCTCTCCTCCTCGAAGGTGTCGGCCTGGGCCTCGCTCTGCCTGCGCTCCAGCATTAGCTCCGCCCGCAGACGGTCCTCCACCGGGCCCACACACCCACCTGGACGAGGAGACAAGAGGCGATGTTAGGAGGAGATGACGGAAGATGATAGGAAGTTACGAGAGGAGACGAGAGGAGATGGTACGGGGAAAGCAGAGGAGGAGACGAGAGGGGATGAATTTGCTTTCAATCATGCCAATGAACGTCCCTAAACCACATAACCAAGCTCTACGACATGAAAGAAAAAGCGAGACACTTGTCTACTGACGTGAAGCTCGTGAGAGAGTGCGCAGAGAAAAACAAAAAGTTACCTGTGGCTCCCCCCGGAGTGGCGTCCTCCTCGTGTGATTGGCTGAGACAGGTGTAGCGGCGCTGCAGCGTGCCCTGCAGCGCCGTCTTCAGCGTGTCCAGTTGGCCCTCGCGGCTCCGCAGCTCCCCGCGCGTCTCCCTCAGCTGGGTCTTCAGCTGGAAGATCTCGCTCAGCTTCTGGGTCACCTCCGCCTGGGAGTCCCGCAGCTGCTGCTTCAGCAGGGAGATCTCCCCCGACTTCTGGCACACCTTGGGTTGGGGGGAGAGAGAAGAGAGAGAGGAGGACATGTAAGCAAAACCAAGGTGCTTACATGGACAAAATAACCAAGCGTTCCCAGAGGTCTTGGGTGTTTTTTGGCTCTTTAAGGCTTAATAAATAAATACATATATTTCACTTGCTGATGGAAGGGCCGACTTCATCCATAGTTTCTTACAATATTATCCCAACCCTTAGTACCATGATCAGGTCAGTTCAGCAGGACCACAGTCGAGCGAGACAGTTGACCCATCAACAACCACACTTGTTTCATCCATAGAAGAATAAATGTGACGGAAACTAAGAAAGCGCATTCATATTCACGTCCAGATGAATGATCAACATACCACTATAGCCTTGTGTCGATTGTGTGTGTGGCATAATAATCCCTATTATTGGTGTTACTTAACATTTGTTACCTTTATCGCTCAACAAACCTTGTGCTCCACCCACCCACCACATACCTGCCAGCGGGTCTCCTCCAGGGTTGGGCTGGTCCCCCCTATGACTCCGCCCACCTCCTCCTCCTCCTCGTGACCCTTGACCCTCCGGAGGGCGTCCAGCTCCTCCTGGGCGCGGCCCTTCTCCTGCTGGGCCCTGTACAGCTGCAGCTGGAGGCTGCGTTGGGAGCGCTGGCCGTGCTGGGAGACCTGCCTCAGCTTGGCGGCATACAGACCCTTGAGCTCGTCCACCTCTTTCTCCCACAGTCGCTGCTTCCCCTCGAAGACCTGCAGACAGGGACATGGGGGGTCAGAGCTGGTCGTTCAGACAAGATTGAGACATAATTGGGATCCTTTACAGAGGATTGGCAATCCTCCTGGAACCATCTTTCATCCACTTAGGAAGGCAATCGTTTATGTTTTGAAAATATACATTAGATAAATTCCCATTTTACTTTTAGTAGTTTTAATTTTTTATTTATTAAACAGTTGCAGTAGAGGAGCCTGCCATATCTGTTACCATAGTAACGGGCATCCTGATATTTGTGTAGCATATACATTGTTGTTGGTTGATGTTGGTGTCTCTTCCTGTTGTGGAGCATCATATTTCCCAAAACACATTTGGGAGAGCCAAAGGGGCTGAGGTTTCTCTCCTTTACAAATAATACACAAATATTCCACCATAACGAAGCGCTCAGCAGGAAGTAGCTTCCACCCACCTGAGCAATGGCACCTTCGCTCTCGTCCAGGTTCCTCCTCATCTGCTTCAGCTCGCACTCCTTCTCCACCAGGCGCTCCTCCAGATCCCGAACCTGTAACCCATGAACAGATAGGTAGCAGCTCATACCATTCACCCATCCGTCCACTCACTGCTCCATGAGATAGTTTAAAATGGGGTTGCATCAAGAAAATCGATTCTATTCTGTGATCCGCCGTGCACTCACCACGTCCTCCATGGACAGGGACAGAGGGAGTTCGTAAGGGGGCGGGGCCTCCCCCGGACAGGGCGTCAGATGACTCAGGGTGGCCATGCTCCGACACGTCACCGCCATGTCGCCCCCCATGACGGCCCCGCCCGGCCCCATGCCCCTGGGCCCCATGGAGGAGCGGTCCAGGGAGCCGATGGTGTTGATGTGGCCCGTGGACGCGCTGGGGGAACCCAGAGTCGAATTAGAAATGTCAGGATTTCTAGCGCCATAACTAACCGTACTTTCAGAGTGGGAGGACAACTATGTCTCCAAGAGCGACTCTGCAACTCTGTCCAGTTGTTCTTTACACCTGGGTAGTGCAGCACCTGATGATGTTCTCACTGCTGTCACTCGCTTTGTATAAAAGTGCCTACGAACGGCTGAACGTGAATGTAAACACCAGCAGTTGCTCAACTTCTTACATACAAGTCATAGAGCAGCACGTCATGTGATCAAGAAGCAGCGGCCCACCTGATCTGAGACAGGTGCGGGCGGAACGGCGGTCGGTACGGCGGCAGGCTGTTCATGGAGTTGTGTCCCGAGTCCGACATGTTGTCATCCTCTTGGCTAACCCCGCGCAAGCAAGCCAAGGCCTAGACCGGAGGGGAAATACCATGCTTAGTACTCATCAGTCATAACAAAAACAACGGGGCGCATGATTCGTTGATTTGACGCCCCTCCAGATCAAAGAGATGGTGTGCAGCTGTTTTGTTTAAAACGGTACTACTTTGTTTAATAACGGGTCAAGAGAGACATGCAGGCTCAAGTTTTGGTGATAAAATAAATGGCCTGATGTCTGATCATTGTATGAGACGACGGGACACCTTGTTGCCCACGCTGGATGTTGTTGTTATTGTCGGGGCGTTGCTGGCTCTCCCGTGGCGGGACGGTGAGGAGGAGGACGAGGAGGAGGAGACGGCCTGGGGTGCGTGGGCGTAGGCCCGCTGTGTCCCATTGGAGGGTCTGCAGTCCAGGTCCTCCACCGGGGATGTGGGGTACAGGTTCTGCATGGAGCTGAAGTTTTTGGGAGCGACACGCTTGAAGGCGGAAGGCCTGAAGTGAGTCTGCAGGGTGGAGACAGAGGGTAGAACGGCTTGGAAATACTCAAATGCTGCTTACTTTTTTCTAGCTATCTAAAGTAACTTTTCTTACGTATAAAAACCGAATCCATATTAATTAACTGCAAACTAGACCAACTCCTCACACACTTTCAATCGGATCATTAAAAGGCACGATCAATGCTCTAGTATTGCTGTGGCTTTTGAGGTGGCGGCAAACTCACAAACTCTGTCTAGAGTGCTAGACTGTGTCTGGGTCTGTGTTCATAATTCATCGACACTGTCGAGGCCTCTGTTCTTAAAACCTGATCAATTCAGGCCAAGTGAGGTGAGCTTTGATCACACCTACAAATTGTCAACCCACGAATGCTATAATATCATTGTAATGTCAGAGCTATACTGCCTTACAAAAGCAAACCTCAGAAACTACAACTTAGGGCAAACTTGAGTTATGATTCCATTTTAACTTGTGGATATGTTTTATGTGGTAAAAAAGTATCTTGGTTTTGAATACAAAATCGTACTGTATATCAAGGCAGACTGCGGTATCTGCAATTTCACCATGCAAATACTGCAGACTGCCTTGGTATTCTACATACGTCACCAATGAAGTGATAGAGATTAGGTTTGTCTGTACAAGATGATAATAAGGAGGAAGTTAATAACGTTATCTTGGTTTAATTAACGGAAATGGATGTTCCAACAAAATAATTGTTCTGGTTTATTTTCTATTGTCTATTTTAACCTCACAACCAAACTTTTAAAAAATATAGTCATCAAATAAAAAAATTTTTTTATAAATAAATAAACAAATAGAATGTACTAAGAAATCATTATTTTTCTTAAAATTGCAAGAAAACAAGATACCCGAATTGAAACACTAGCTTCTACACTTTGCTGTTGTACCGGCCTTGTAATGCCTATGAAGCCATTCAAAGTAATACAAATGCAGGGTGCAGTACTTTTTGAGGTCATAGGTCAAAAATATTGTGGGTTTTTTAGCGATCAAATTTTTTAGGGATTACTCGATTGAATCTCTTTATTAACGGTATTTACACTTATCTACTTACAACATAAAAACATTCAAAGCCATTTCTCTGTTTCCCCATTGACACAGACACTGTGGTTCGCCTTTGTAGGGCAGTATATTATACTGCCATAACGATTCATGACTGCAATGGTCAATTGATTTTATCGAGATTGGCAGGTTTTATTTATTTTTTTACTTCAGTGATACATCATTCTCAGGCCGACCAATTTAAAACATCCAATCTGGCCGATGGCCAACAGTCATAAATCATTTAGAAGGCAGACAAAGGCCACTCTATCTAAAGTATGTAGCCTGCTTTAGCCAAGAAGCTTACCTTTTACCCAGCTGATACTGACAGAATGTAAACACATTCGTTATCTAGATATTACCCTGATAACAATTGAAATACCAGAACCATAGCTTGCAATTTTAAGTACTTCCCAGTGTATTGTTTCGAAAATCATTTAGGAAATAGCTGCACAAACGGAAATAGCTTTTCCATCTCAACAACACAACAGCAGCAGTTACCTTTCCATACTTCCCGCCGATTGGCAGTGAGTTTTTCCCCACGTCTATTTCGGTTCCGTCTTTATTGTAGACCTTGGTGTAGAGGCTTTCATCCTCAAGCCCGTTGAGGGAAGTACAGCCAGAGATAACTTCCTTTATATTCCTACTTCCTGGATTTGTTCTTGGCTCCTTCCTGTTTTAAAGCAAAGTCCCCCCCATGATTAGCTGCCAACAAAATGTGCTGAATGACCAAGGCTGGCTTCACCACAGCGCACGCACCTGCTGATGTTGAGGTAGTTGAGCAGGTCTCTCTGGTTGAAGCCCTTCTTCAGGAGCCCGTTGCTCTGACGGGGCCTCACCTGGGGCATGGCACGACTGTTCTTGGTAGGGGCCACGTCTGGCCTTTCCACCAGACTGCCTACACTTCCCATGGTGCAGTTGGAGGAGAGAGGCGGAGCCGAGCGGAAGGTCTTGCTGGAGGAGTTTCGCGTCAGAGGGAGAGTCTGCACCGAGGCAGCCATTGGTTACCAATGAGGCCGGCACTGTGAAAAACAAAATGTGGAAACATTACTAACACAGTGAGAACTATAAATGCTACTTGTATGTGTACTTGTGAGTAACCATGGCACAGTGACTTTATAATCAGAGTGTTTTAGAGTAACACCAATTTGAAAATGATCAAAAAAAATCATCATAACGGGCGTCACAACAACACACAGCTCCTCCTCGTTCACTGAAGATGCCCTGTGTTCACTCAGCACACTCACGCAAAGACCGGCCAGAGCACAGATGTGTTGCCTGCGTTTCGCAATCCAGACAGCTGTTTCTGGGAACATGAAACACAACATGGCTGACCCCACAGTGAGTGCAGACTGCGGCTTAGTGCTCTATTTGAATAATGACACCCGACAAATCACACAGACATGCAAACTGCATGTTTTTTCATTTTCAATACGGGAAATCTTTGCAATCAAGCCCCCCAAAAAATGTAGAGACTGTTGTAAAAAGAAAAAGCGAAAGGGATGTTTGTGCGTTCGGATAAAAAAAATCACAGGAATAATTGGCTAAGATTTAATTAAGTAAATAATAACAACCTGTTATCTTCAAACTTTTGAACAGTCAATTACATTTCCAACAGTGAGGGAAGGGAAGAACTTCTCAAGGATCATTCAACCTGACAAGTCTCTTACATAACTTCATTGACCATGATGCTGCATCAGGACTCAATCTCCCTCAAACGAGAGTCAACAGGAGTATTTTGGGAAACACCCATGGCATGGAAAAACTGTAAAAATGAGGGTGCCTTACTGAAGTTTGTTGCCATACTTCCTGCATTAACAAAATCATGTGCATGCAATTTATAGAGCATATGATGTGCAATTATAGGCATAGCCTGTGTGTGTGTGTAAACAAACCAAAGCCAAACAAAACTGCAATTACTTGTCCGTTTACGATTATATTCCACCGTAGAAAGCAATATAAACGGTATATTTTTATCTTAAACTCTAAGTTAAGACCACATCGAGGGATTTTATGGGAGTACAATGACACGACAAACACAAACAACCCTTATATTAGACTGTATTATACGTTTATATTCAATGCACTGCTAAACACACAACTTGGCACATCTCTCTGGATCATTTCACGGTAGGCCTACGCCCTCCTCGTTTTATGATCCACATTACTCTGAGAGGATTTTGATTGGCCAGTCTGCATTGGGCTACAGCAGCAGACGAGAGTAACGTGCACTCCCAGGGCGTTCCATGAGGATTAAATGTACAAGAACAACCATCCCAGTTGGCACTCTTATCTTATATCCTTCTTGACTCCAGCCCATCATCACTGTCACTCCCTCCTCCACCACCCCCTACACCAACCAGCACCACACCCCTCCTTTTCTCCTTTATCACTCCGACGGCCCGCCCCCCCTGTTCCTTGTTTTCAGACCTCCTCATTAAAGGCCTTTATATTGATCTCACCCCATTGACCCCGCTCTCCTTCCCAGCATAAACATCCCCGCCAGCAGCAGTAAAACAGTCTCCAAGCTGTAAAACACACGCAAACGCACCTCGGCCGACCTTATCCTACCTGGGACTCGCGCATCGACGAGGAGGAGGAGTGTGCATACTGCAGATGTTCATTGGTGTCATTCATTACTGACGTTAGCTATTGCCGCTGTTGCCCTAGGGCGGAGCTCTGTCGTACCGGTGTGTGCTATGAGTGTACGACAATATTTATGGATGTTTTCCTATCTCGACCATGGTGATACAATAAGGGTTACATACGCAATGCTGTCCACTCTCTGTGTTTATAAAGAGTTGCTTCGACTGCAAGTGGGGGACAGAGATTTCGATATGGAAACATCCCACGATACCATAAATGCAATACCATTAAAAGCAAATTGATTTTCTTCTGTTTTCCTTTCCACACAGATAATCATAGGGCAAATGCAAATTGATATGACAGAATGGAAATTCCTTTGTTGAAATTGTAACAGCTGGGTAGCCTACAATTTTATTCTAATGACTTCTTATGAATCATGTAAACCCTTTTATTAGAAATAACAGATCAGAGTAGTACTCAGCATTGGATGATTCTCAAACATTTAGGGACTGGAAACCAATATATCGGCAGTGACAAAGTGACCGAAATCAGTTATGACATAGTCATCCCTCTAGCTCACACAGGCATAGCCAGATTCCCACAGAGCCATTATGAAATCCTCTCTTACAAATAGCATGAATGCACTATTCTTCAAGAGAGGTGGACCCTCATCTCCCCTCTCTCCCCCCCCCCCCCTCCCTGATGTCTACATCGATTATTTTGATGGTTAAAATGGCATAGCAAGCGAGGGCTAAAGGGGAGAGGTATTTAAACAAAACTTTCTGTGTGCGCATCTGGCTACATGCATGCACTGACGCACGACTAGTTAGTCACGCCTAACCGTCATTAACCGCTGATGGGAAACCGGTAATATAATTCAACATAAACAATGCATTGTGTTAGTGGTGTGGTAGGGAGAAAACCTAATGGTTTATTTGGTTTTGCGGGCAGAGCTGGTGTGAGGTGGATCAATACAGGAGTCAATACCCCGATCATTTAAGTGCAGGGATGCATCAATATATTGGTTGTAATATAACGTTTTTGTCGGCCAAGAAATGTCTTATCAGCGCATAATTTCGATGCTAACTTTTTTACAGGGCGGCATTACATGAACATGTATCTTATACCAAACCCCATGACCCCTTACACAGGATTTTAGGGCCCCAGTAGGCAGTACAGTATGTACTTCCTGTAGATTAAAAGCAATCAATGTTGGGCACGAAGCCGAAAAGAGAACAATACCGTAGAAATATCGGAAGAGTCACTTTGTTAAAAATCAATACGCCAAATTAAGATCCCTATAGCTGGCAGAGTGAATCAGTGAGGAAGTGCTAGAGAAAGAAAGTGAGAGCGAGCAAACGACAGCTTTTGGGAAGATGGATATGCACAGAAAGTCCTTTTAGGCAGCGAGCACAAATCCGTCAGGCACAAAGAAGTCTTGCGTCCAGTTGTTCTCCGTAATTGCCAAAGGGTTTATGGGCCAGGAGTACAGAAGGACCGGCAAGATTTACAACACAACCCCCAAACATAAGGGGCCGGCACTTGCTCACAATGTGTTTTTCTGTGTGTGTGTGTGTGCGCACGTGTGTGTGTGTGTGTGTGTGTGTGTGTGTGTGTTTGTGTGTGTGTGTGTGTGTGTGTGTGTGTGTGTGTGTGTGTGTGGGGATGTGGGTGTGTGGGCGTGTGGGGGGGGGGGGGGAGGGGGGGGGGGGGGGGGGGGGGAGGGTGTGTGTGTGTGGTTTGTGTGTGTGTGTGTGTGTTTGTGCGTCTGTGTGTGTATGTGTGTGTGTGTGTGTGTGTGTGCGCGCGTGTGTGTGTGTGTGTGTGTGTGTGTGTGTGTGTGTGTGTGTGTGTGTGTGTGTGTGTGTGTGTGTGTGTGTGTGTGTGTGTGTGTGTGTGTGTGTGTGTGTTTGTGTGTGTGTGTGAGGAATGGTTAATCGAC
>OMKX01058733.1:0-21945 GCA_900302425.1 Brosme brosme
CGCCTCCCTCCCTCAATATCTCACCAGCTGTGTGGACAGTTGGCAATTAACACCGCAATCTGCTGGAGTGCATCCAAGCCCCCCACAGCATTGCTCTCGCTCTCGCTGCCTATTCTTTCATTCACTCCCCCGGTTCTATAACTCTCTATCACTCTAGTTATGTCATGCTCTCTCTGTCTATCCCTCTTTATAGTCATTTATCCTCTGTCTTCATCTCTCTCCCTCTCCCTAGTTATCTCCTTCTTAAATCGTCCTAGTTATTTATTATCTCCCCCCTTCCCCCCCAGTTCTTTCACTCCCTAGTCTGTCTTTCACAGTTCTACTTCAGTGCTCCATATCATCTCACCTCTCTCTAATTAGTGTTATCTTCAACGTAATTACACACAGGCTGTTGTGCTCATAAGCTAATGGGATGTTTTCAATATCTTAAATCTAACGGGGGTACCGATGTATTCCTCCAATGCTACTTGCATTTTATACAGATAAAGGCTAAGGGGGATGCCTACAGGTAGACTGGGAATCAGGGCTTGAACCTTTTGGCTGGGAGTCGGAACACCAAACTTTTCCTTTCCATACGGGGAACAGAACATTTGTTGCAATAGAATATGAAAGGTAAAGTTGTTTTTGAGTGGGTGGACCTAGGCCCACCCATGTATTGATCGTAAAAGGCGAACGAAAATGGCTGCCATCCACCTCCGTCACTTTCTTGGCAGGCGGAGGTGCTGCGCCTGAAGAAGGCGGCGCGGTCCTTCTGCAGCGTGAGTCAGAGATGTCTGACGTCAGGCCAGGCTGAAATCAGAGACCAGGTAGGAGTCAGGGAGTTGGTCTTGCACCTGCGTCATCTTCCTCCATATACCACACACTACAAAACCCAACCCCCTCTTAAAAGTAAAACAATTTAAATCAAACTGTCGATTCGAACTATAACGACATGAGACGAGTAGAGCTGAACCAACGAAGAGTTGCATCAAAGTGTAATGTGAATCTGAATCTTACAGTTTTACTCGCTTACTGTTCAAATCTGAATAATCACCAATAGAAAACATTCTAAAAACAAACCGATTAACCCACTGTTATTATTCACATCATAGCCTTAAACTCAAATAGTTTACAAAAGTACATATTGTTACTGCAAATCATGAATGGATTTTCATGTTATGCTGTTGGGGTCATTGCCCCGACAAACGTTTAACTCTATTTATAGGATGCCGGATTATACAGTGGTGGTTTGATGGGACTAAGGCTGTGGTGAATGATTAAATGATTTTGCTTAATAAATGCTTGTGCTTGCATGCTATCCAAAAAAAGAAAGTTCATGCTTGTTCTATTTTTCCCACACATTTATAGCATTTTACAGTTTCGTCGGATAGCACTTCGTAGCGACGAAAGGTGTGTGATATAAAGTTTTCGATGTGCACACCGCATCTGCGATGCCGTTGTCCCTCAGGCCTTTGTGCTGCTGTGTGACCTGCTGCTGGTGTACAGCGCCAGCTCGGTTCGCTCCCAGCCCGCCCTCCACGCGCTGGCCCTGACGCCCTCAGACCCCCTGCGCTCCGAGATGGCCGCCTACCTCATCGACTTCGTCTTCACAGACGATCCTCAGGACGACCCCCCTGACGGTAGCCCACCCACAGAACAACCACACAGGCGCCGCAGATTCCACACCTCTATGCTTTGGATTTAGTCTGGGAGACCATAAGTACTACTATATTAAAACATTTCCAAATGTTCCCATTTATATCTGTACAAAAGGTGAAAGTCATCATTTATGTAATGTTTCTATATTTTTGTTCTAAATGGCTCTATACTGAATCTAGGTGTTAGTTTTATTTCTGTAGCAATTTATTTGCAGAAATCCAACACAGTAT
Organism: Brosme brosme; assembly: GCA_900302425.1. Taxonomy (NCBI): domain Eukaryota; kingdom Metazoa; phylum Chordata; class Actinopteri; order Gadiformes; family Lotidae; genus Brosme; species Brosme brosme. The sequence goes on from OMKX01058733.1 coordinate 1,869, forward strand.
ATCAACAAAATCAGCAACGCCTGTTATACGGTATTCAAGCCTTCTCTTTAGGGTAAATTTATTTCCACACTGACAGTGTTGTTGCCCCCAGCCATTTCACCAGCAATTTCTCTTAAAGTGGTATCTTAAGTATTAAACAGCAGGACTACAATTACTGTCCAAGCATCAACATCATGTGGCGGTTTGAAGCGTATAGCCTTAAGGCACGGGCATCAATGAGTCTCCTCTGATCTTTCCTCTATCTCCTCCATGTCTGGTGTAGGGGATGAGGAGCAAGAGGAGAAGAGGATAATGGCCGCCCTCAAACACAAGCGCAACCTGCTGGCGGGATACTGCAAACTGGTGATCTATGGCGTGCTGGACCTCAGTGCAGCCACGGACGTCTTCAAACACTACTACAAGGTGAAGGCTGGGTAGTGTTGTCGAGGGAGGGGGCGTGTCTCAAGTGGGCATAGAGCAGATAAGTTGCAGACTACTTTAAGTAATTTGTATTACTGATGTCATTGATGCCAATGCTCATCATTGATATCTACCTGTACCGATAATAACCATAGGCATGTATCTGGAGTCACTGTAAGTGGCTAGTAGGTCAATCGTATGTGTTGGCTTGCTACCTACAGTACAACAAGGAGTTTGGAGACATCATTAAAGCGACTCTGAGCAAGAGCCGTCAGATCAGCCCCGTGCAGAGCGCCAAGACCGTCTGCCTGTGTCTGCAACAGGTGTGTGTGTGTGTGTGTTTTTTCAAACGGATATAAGTGGATAATCCGAAGTGTCTTTTAACATTGAACAATGCACAGGATTTCTTTCGTTTTATAATAACGTCTGTTTTCATGTAGCAGAACTTTACATCCTAGAAGAAAATGGTTAATTTAAAGAAAAGATGTATTACCACAATAGAAGGCGATGCCACTAGAGAGCAATGCCAAATAATACATACAGATGGTGTGGACAGAGAGCTGCAGTGAGGAGCAAGCCCACCGTGCGTTTGGATGTGTATGAGCATCCCTGTTCTATGAAGAGGCGTTTTAATATATTGGAGTAAACAGATATTCAAGGCGAGTGTTTTTGTTCGCCGTTGTACAGAGAATGTCTTCCTCTTACATAAGGGACTGGGTTCCTTTCCATTTGAAGTTATTCGGGAGAAAATCACATGGACCTGGTAGGGGTGCCGTCGCTGTGCAATGAAGAACACCTGGTCAGACCTGTACAATACAAGGCATTGAGGAATGCAATGAGGACTATACTATGAAAACATAATAAAGATGCTTAATGCTACTGGCTGTACAATGTGCTAAGATGTTTAAAAATTGAGAAGTTTGACACGGTGGAGTTCTGAATGGCTAGTCGAACTATACCCCGGACATTGAGCAAGCAGAACTTATTTACACAATGGTTTTGCCTATAATTCCTTCACAATGCTGTCCTCTACATGAGGTGTGTGTATGTGACTGTGTGTGTGTTAATGTGACTGTCTATGTGACTGTTTGTATGTGTGTGTGTTTGTGTGTGTGTGTGTGTGTGTGTGTGTATGCGACTGTTAATGTGACTAAGTATGTTTGTGTGTGTGTTTGTGTGTCTGTGACTGTTAATGTGACTATGTATGTCCGTTTGTGTGTGTGTGTGTGTGTGTGTGTGTGTGTGTTTGTGTGTGTGTGTGTGTGTGTCTATGTAACTGTTAATGTGACTGTATGTATGTCTGTGTGTGTGTTAATGTGTGTTTAGTTGTTCTCGGAGGCGGTGTCCACAGGCAGCAGTAGGGAGGAGCTGGGAAGGATCAGAGACCTGGCCAAGAAGCTAGCTCTGAGCTTTGGCGTTGACCTGCTTAGGATCCGCAAGCCCATGGTCTCCGTGCACACGTGAGCAGCTCCTCCCCGCACACCCCTCTGTCTGCTCCAATAACCACCTCCATCACCTTGCCTATTAAGGATGTGTTTTGTACTTCTATACTAAATTAGCTTTTAAATGATCATCAGTTGATCCTTTATCAATGATTATATTGCTTATCATAATAACACATCCATGGTCGGTGCTTCCTTAAGAATTTGGTGTGTTTTACTTATAACTGTTTTATATGCATTTATGAAAGAATAAACTTGGGCCAACGGCTTTTGCTTACATAAATGATTTGGTCATCATGCTACAGATGAATAACTAGTAACATTAATTGCATGGATAAATACTGATGATGGGGTTATCTGGCTGTCTCACGCCTTATAAACACGTGTTGAAGGTAGGTTAGTTCCTCCGTAAAATAATAAAGTAATACAATGTGTGAAGTGATGCATATTTGTGTTGATGCCATTTTCTTAATCCACCATGCTGACATTCTTAGCCAGCGTGGCCTAAGGAGGAAATTTAACTACTAACTCTACTAACCCTGGCGACTGTGTGTCTGTGTGTGGTTGTCTGTGTGTGGTTGTCTGTGTGTGGGTGTGTTGGTGTGGGTGTGGTTGGGTGGGTGTAAGGGATGGCATCTCCTTTGCCCTCCGGGACCTAGAGGGCAGGGGCCAGCCACCCAACCTAAACTTCCTGGAGGTCCTCAGCGAGTTCAGCTTCAAACTCATCCATCAGGACCGCACCCAGATGTGAGGGGTCCATTCACACACACATATGATATATGTGTGCAGTACTTTTGTCTGTGTAAAACATGCAGATAAATAACACCCTGGAGGTGTGTCTGTGTAAAAACCTTGAGATAGGTAAAACACACACTTGAATTCCCCAGGGATACATCACCACCAATGTGAGGTGGCTATTAAACAAAGCTTCTCCTGCTCTTTGTCCCGCTGCCAGGGCTTCCTTCCTGAAGGCACAGTGCCCCACTGCTGCCCCCTCCTGGCCATCGGTCAGAATGTACCAGCACTCCTTAGAGGGGGGCGCCTTGGCCAGGCCTAGAAAGGATGAGCAGGAGGAGATGTTAAGTCCATACAGCAGACACAGCCTGCACTCACACTCCACCACCTCCATGGCTAAACGCAGGAAAACCAAGCAGCAGGGTGAGAGGGACCATTGACACACCGGATTATGTACTCTGTGCCTTTCTCTGTATGAAAGTGAATTTGAAGATTTTCTGTAAAACATTGATAAGAGGACCCACAGCACATACTTGTATTGCATGTACATTGTTTTTGATTGAACTGGTTTCAATGTGTGTGTTTGTGTGTGTGTTATAATAAGAAAAACAACTCTGATACTCTGACACACACACACACGCACACACTCTCCATCCCTCTATATTAGACTTGCTGTCCAGCACCAAGGGAGGGGAGGGGCTGGACAGCAGCAGTATCTTTAGCAACATGCCCACGCCAGACTTCACCTCCACGGTGGTGAAGGGGCTGGGCGGGACGCGTCCCCCCGCCACGGCTTCCGAGGAGGAGGAGGTTGAGGAGGACGTCGTCCGCTCCGCAGCGCTGTCTGAGTACGAGTTCTCCAGCAGGTCAGAGTCCTCCGCTGGTTTTACACCTCATGAGTGACCTGGTTCCCAGGCGGATGCTTGGAATGTGTGAATAGTGGCGACCAAGAGGGAGGAAACTGCGACAGAGGCCAGGGATTTCCCTTTCCATTATGTATTTCAGTTACTGCTTTGTCAAATTCTTTGATAAAACAAAAAATACTATATTTGTTATAGTGGCGCATGTTCTTGCTTGGGTCTGTATCAAGTGTATCAAATGGGTCTGTTAACTGATGTACACAGCTCACGGAAAGATTCTTCCAACCAGGTTAATATGGAATCCCTCCCACAGAATGGTTCCCAACGCTGTGTGCTCCTGTGTTTCCCAGCAGGCCTCAGATGCGTAAAGTGAAGAGTAAAGTGCGTCGCCAGGCCTCCTCCAGCCTTCCGAGCCCCGCCCCCCATCAGTCACCACCGGACCTGGAAACACACCTCACCCTGTAAAGGCCCCCTTTTACTTTTAACAAAATCCAAATTTCCGTGTTGGCCTGCTAAGCTATCGAACTGCTGTCGAACACGGCAGTTTCGATGGAGTACAACATAGTCACTGTGATTCATGGGCTGCTCGTTAAATGACGCGGGTCACGGTGAGAGGAGGCGCGGCGCATGGTACCACATAAAAACAATCATTCACATGGTATTGTTGACGAATCGCAGGTGGCGGTCTATTGGGGGTCTATTGCAAGATTGACGAGTAAGGCGGAGTGCCCTGCACACACTATGATCGAAGCCCGATGGCCATTTTATCTATGTGAACACGACATTTTCATTTAAACTATACCGGGGGCTCAAAACTGTTTGCCTGGCTCTTTGTACACAGCAGTACACACTCAAACCACACAAATATGACTATCTACTGATACCATTTAGTCAATTAGCATACATTTTATCCAAAGCTACTGCCAGTGAAAGAGCATGTAAATAGGGAGCAGTACTGAATGACTATCTGGATTCACTGTAAGCCACTGTGGTTAACAAATGACAAAATAGTCCTAATAGTAGAACATTTTATAATATATTTTCCAGAATTTCCTTTCATGGATGAAATAATTGTTGTATTATCTTATAAAACCTCCAAGGCAAGCATACCCTGACTGATGTGTGCTGCGTGTCTGCAGGCTTTCTCTGATAGAGGAGGACTGTGTGGAGTCAGAGGAGGAGCCGGAGATTGAGGACTTTGATGGTAGCTCGGAGCAAGACTCCAGCTATACACTGGTGAGATGGAAGAACTCCACAATAATACAATATAACGAAAGCTGTTCAAATACGATTTTTTCTATTAAATATGATTTCTTACTTTTGCAATTTTCTTTGCAAGAAAATAAATGACTTGAAATGACTTAATTCATTTCTATATCTTCCCCATCTCTCTCCAGCCTTCCACCCGCCTAACCTCAGCCAATGTCCTCGACGATCTGTTTGACTGAGGTCAACCCATAACTCCTGCTGTCAGTTTAGAATATCTATCAGTTTCTATACGCTTTAAGTGATTAAGGTACATTTGGACTATATGAAAAAATAGAATACAATCTGTTCTTGACATAAAGTGTCAAAAAGTCCAACATTTTGCCTTAGGTTAGATCTGCATCATTAGTCAAGGGAAATGTGGTTTGTTAGGAGAAGGCAAAGTGAAGAGATATTTTTGTTGTTTCCGACAATGCAGTTGGCATGTTAAAGTACATTTTTCTTTGTTCATTCATTCCCATGTCATGACTTTTCCCCTGTGGTATGTATTGTTCTGTTTTTTGAGGGGGAAATGATTTATTTGTTTGGTTTCTATGTTGAGCATAATTAAACTGCCTTTCTCTGTGGCAGTGATGTATTTTTCATGTTAACCTGCGTTTGCTGTCTTTTGAAGTCATATTCACATATTGATTAAATATCACTTTGAACCATTCTGCTATCTTATTAATATGTGTTTATATTCGACGCTGCACAAAAAAACGTTGATTATAGTTTTTCATGACCTTTTGACCAGGATATGAACGCACTCGGAACTACTTTAACAAATTGCCGACTTTCGCGCCACAACACAGGACGTATTGAAGTCACGTGACAGGGCTACGGCCGCAACTTTCGCGCCATAGTGAAGGCACACCTCCAGAAGTCCCAGCAGTGGTTTTGATTGGGCCACTAAGACGTCAGACTCGCGCCAGTTTTTGCAACGAGAGTGGAGATCTGCCGAGGAGGAACAAGTGAATGAATAATAGTATCTTTCGCTTGTAAAGTCTATTTTTTAATTTAGCAAGCGACTTTGTTGCGTATTCCGATTTTGCTGTCCAATTTCTGTTAGGACCAGTTATCATGGCTCCGAAGGATTATTCCGCGGAAAAGGGTAATGTTACGTTTTCATTGAACAAGCTGATTCGTTTCACTGCTGCAACAAGTTGCTGGGTCTGAAGAATTTGACAATCCTAAACGGGTTTAAATGCGATCCAGAACCTATTTTACAAACCAGTGCGTTAAGGCCGACTACACTCCGCTTGACCATTATGTGTTTATGCAGGAAATATCCAGTTCAAGGCGATATCCTTTGTTTTATTGCCTAAGTTATACCCTTAAATCCATCCTACCGTCACAGTTGGAGTTGTCCATTACTACTGAAATAGATTGGTACTGATCTCTTATCATTATAATGTAGAATAGTATTTGGAAGTTAAGTTGACTAACTTTGATAAAGTTAAGTGTCATATGTTGCATCTATTGTCGGTGGGTTTTCCGAGTTGGGAGACCCGGATGAGTCTCTGGGAAACAAAGGACAGCGCGCCAGTCGGTAGCACGTGGTCCATAGCCTTTAAAAGTGTCCGACATTTAAACATTCAACACTAATGTGGCGCATGGCCGTGGAGTGCATTCGATCGCTATACATTGCACGTGCACTACATAACATATCATCGAATGCGTTTTATAGAGTCATGTTATTTAGGCTAGAACTTCCTATGTATTGTCATAGCCGCCTAGCGGTGGCTTCATCTTAGGGGTAGCCACCTAGCGTTAGCTTCCTGTTTATTGTCCCCTAAACAAAGCAATTATATAAATATAGGCCTAGTCGTAGCTTCACAGAAAACGGCACTGAAATATTCACAACATTAGTAGAGGCCAAGCATAGCTATCTATCATAATCTTCGTATTTACTCTCCCGTTGTACTGCTCTAGCTACATAGCGATAGCTTCCCGTTTACTGTCCTGTAAGCTAGCGTTAGCAAATTCGGGTTGGCTGGCTGCCATTAGGATATTTTCATCCACATCTATGGCTATTGCGCTAGTTTTGTTAGTTGTCGAGTGTAACGTCCACGTTCAACGATGTCTTGCTTATAAATGAGACCCTACAACGCCAGGAGTAAAAATAACCCCCGTTGCATCAGTATAAAGGGTTTTTTCTGAAATTTGGATAAGTTTCAACGGGACTAGTTTATCAGCGCAGGGATCGCGAAGGGTTTCTGGGTGACAAGGCACAAAGCCATGTGCTGCTTTGTTTACAATAACATCCCCGAGCATAGAAAAACATTTATTCAACATGTAGACATTTGGCTCCTGTCCGGGTAAAAGCTCCTTTTATTTACCTGCAGGTTAACTATTTCGTGTGTGTTAAATGTATTATGAATATTAGGACTTATTCTTTTTACGATAAGTAGGTATATTTTTGCTTTTCTAAAAATGGACTCTGAACTGAGTGCACCGCTTGTTGTGTTTACACTCGTATCCGTTTGTTTTTTCCCCGAAAATTATTCCAATCGCACGTCTTAAACTGAGATTCGTTTTCCTCTGATAACCATCCAAGCACGCTTTACATGTGCAAGTACTTACAGTAAGCAACGGTGACTCATCGATATTACAGTGTGCCGTATTACCCAAGAAATGGGGTCGACGGTGGGACAACAAATTAGCGCTTCAGTCTGTAGGCCCGCTGGTGGTGTTATTGTTGATCCAGGATTTTGTTAAAGCATCCGGCCTTCTTAAAGGGCCGTTTTATATGCGATAACTAAATTGTTAACGGATGGCAATGTAAAAAAACAACAACACATGGCCAACTGAATTCCAGTCATGTTAATTGTGATTATTTGTGTCTGGATTTTTTTTTGTAGACAAATGCATGAAGTTCCTTCAGGAATTTTACTCTGAGGATGACAACGGCAAGAAGGTGTTTAAATATGGAGCCCAGCTTGTGAGTATTAAAAACGGGGAAATAAGGTTAATGTTTTCATGTTGGTTGTCATAACGAGAAATAAAAACAATTAGCCTTAATTTGGCTGGACGTTGTAGGTAAATGGCACAATGGCTGTCACTCCGGATTTTTTTTCCCCCTCAAAATTAGGTGCCTTCATTTATTGGCAAGGGATAGCATTAATGCAGTATATATAGGTTCACTAAATATCTTTTTCAAACATTAATTTTAATTAATTTGGTTTGCTACAACATGGATCGTAAAAGCTTTTAAGTTAAATGTGCTTTATAATAATTTTATCAGTTGTCCCAAAAATTGATCTACATAGATCTCTAGAATTAGACTTTTTTTCTCTATGTAAATTAACTAAAGACAAACTCCATAGTTGGATAATTTATGCAAGGCAGTATATACACTGCCATTGCAACAAACTGAACTGTTAAATATAATTCAATTGTATATTATTATCATTATGTTTATGTCTCTCTGGGTGTGTGCAGGTGGCACTGGCCCACAGAGAGCAGGTGGCGCTGCATGTGGACCTGGACGATGTGGCCATGGAGGACCCAGAGCTGGTGGAGAGCATCTGTGAGAACGCCAAGCGCTACGCTGGCCTGTTCGCAGACAGCATCCATGAGCTGCTGCCAGAGTACAGGGAGAGAGATGTAAGTGATGGGGGGAGACACATGGAAGGGATGTAAGTGATAAGTGGGACACATGGGAGAGATGTAAGTGGGGGTAGGATTTGATCTTTACTAAAACACAAGCACGTTCCAATTTTCACGACTTGTTCTTTACTAAAGCACATGTAAGTTCCAATTTCACAACAATGTGTAGTAGTATTCCATTAGATTTGATTAGCTTGTTTGTAATATTCAATCTAGTGTAGTGAATCTACATTGCAGTATTTAAAAAGACTTGAAACACAAGCTAAACCGTTCACTAATAAAGCACTTTGTTTCCCTCAGATTGTTGCCAGAGACTCGCTGGATGTGTACATTGAACACAGGTTGATGATGGAACAGAGGGGTCGCGACCCTGCAGACACCAGGGACGCTCGCAACCAGTACCCCGCTGAGCTAATGAGAAGATTGTGAGGCCACTTTTCTAACGATTAATTAAATTCTGTCCCCTAGTGACCTCACAAGTGGTATGGTCGACCCAGATGTATGATGGAAAGATCCCCTCTTTAGTGGACTGTAACAGCTAGTGGGCTCCAGTTGGGTCTTTTTACCTGTCATGCATCTTTTTGGACCCTCCCACTTTTGATTTCACCAGTGGGTAGATCTTGAAATGGCTGGTAATGACAATCGCCCACACACATGAATTAGGGGCCCAATAAACATAACTTAAAACCACTTGTTTTTCTATCCACAGCGAGGTGTACTTCAAGACCCCCGGAACGTCCAAACCCAAGGTTGTCCGGGACGTACGCGCCGACAGTATCGGCCATCTTGTCTCAGTGCGAGGCATCGTGACCCGTGCCACCGAGGTCAAGCCCATGATGGCTGTTGCTACCTACACCTGCGACCAGTGTGGTGCCGAGACCTATCAGCCAGTAAGACGGGTTTAAGTGTTTCCAATCGGGACAAGTCATGGCAGCCTGAGTAAATTATCACATGCATGCTGCATCTCAGGCCATGTGCACTACGCAGGACAAAAAATGTAAAGACGCAGTTTCCCACAATGAGTGCAAAAACTGTGGCTAAATTTAATTTCAGCGTATCTGCATTAGTGTTGTCATGTCCTTGTAGCAGCACTCAAAATCATTGCGGCAAGACCTTTGTGTGGATGTCGGTCGAAACATGCAACCCGTATCCCTAACAACCCTGTCGTCTCCCTCCAGATCCAGTCCCCGTCCTTCATGCCCCTCATCATGTGTCCCGGCCAGGACTGCGTGACCAACAAGTCCGGTGGCCGCCTTTACCTGCAGACCAGAGGCTCAAAGTTCGTCAAGTTCCAGGAGCTTCGCATTCAGGAGCACGTAAGGGCCTTCAGAGTTTTTGGTGGCGCCCTGTCAATATAGATGCAGGACGGGCTGGTGGCTAGGGTTTCTGCTCCCAGCCGAAGGGAGCTTTGTTCGAACCCCAGGCTCCCTTAATGATCTGTGGCTGAATGGCTTTGGACGCAAGCGTCTGCTGAACGAGACAATGCTGATCTATAAATGTTTACTACCTACTTGAGCGGTTGACGGTGCTTTCTAGTACTGAAAGGGAAAAAGATGAACTTTATTATGCCCAGATTGCTATATTTGCGTGTCACCGCAGCAGAATTACAAGACAGAAAAATAATTTGAGATGATAAAAAATGTCAAAAGAATATAAGAAGGACAATAAAAAAAAAAAGCCACAATAGGTGTTCTACGCAGCATGACATGGCTCCCTCTCCCCTCTGTGTGGATGCAGAGTGACCAGGTGCCCGTTGGGCACATCCCCAGGAGCATGGCGGTGTACGCCCGCGGGGAAAACACACGCGTGACCCAGCCTGGCGACCACGTAGCCATCACCGGGGTCTTCCTGCCCCTGCTGCGCACTGGCTTCAAACAGGCTGTCCAGGTACGGGCTCTAGAACCTCTTGTTTCATGCATATTTTGGGTTGTTGGCACTGGGTTCTCAATGGGAAGTAGCTGCAGTACTGGTTGCTTGGGGAGGAGGGGGCGAAGGATCTCTTTCGGCAGCTATACCGCCGAAGGGAGAGATTGTACACTGGGAGGGAAATGTATTCGAAGGGCCCCTATTATACCACCATGTTTGCATTTCAAAATTGACCCGATAGTTATGTCACACGTGGGGCTGTCAACCCAGATGTATGCTTGATGGATCAGCTTGTTGGTTCAGTCCACTGGGTAGGCTGACCGGTCGTCATACTCGTGTTGTTTTAAAGGGGTTTTTCATGACTAATTCATCACACCTGGTGGTCAAATGGCGGCCCTTTTAATTGTTTAATTGGTAGTGTGACTGTTGGTATGGTCCTCTCCTCCTGTCTCCCAGGGTCTTCTGTCAGAGACATACCTTGAGGCACACAGCATCACGCTCATGAATAAAACTGAGGATGACGAGCTGGGGACCGGTGATCTGACTGAGGAAGAGATGCGTGACATCACTGGTATTTGTCTTAAGATGTGATGCGCTTTATTAATCCCAGACAGGCATTAGTGTCTAGAAGCCAATTTATGTACTGTAGCGTTCCCCTGTCGATTAATATGTAGCTCTGCTTGAGTCGATGGACATCTAATCACGATTTTCTGTTTGTTTACACCATTTCGTCTCTGGACCCCAAGCTAGAGGTCAAACATAAAATGGTTTCCCAACAGTGACGTGGAGTTCCACAACTTAAATGTATGATGTAATCTGTTGTGTTTTGCAGGCGATGGGTTTTATGAGAAGCTGTCGGGCTCCATCGCCCCGGAGATCTATGGCCATGAGGACGTCAAGAAGGCCCTGCTCCTGCTTCTCGTAGGGGGGGTGCAGCAGGCCCCCAAAGGCATGAAGATCAGAGGTAACATCCCCTGACCGGATACAATCTCCAAGATTGAAAATATTCTGAGTACTTTACAAACACCGGGTTACATTGAATCAGTTACAAATGCTCTGCTAGCAACTGTGGAATGAAAAATGTCGATCAAAATATACATTATATTCGATATAATGCACAAAGGTACAACAAGGCGTGTGTACGTAAATGATTCGAAATTAGCCCGTGACTTAAGGTTATGTATTGAGTACACTCTCTGTACGTCAATGCACTGACAATCTAGATGGCACGCTATTTCCATGTAATGCATTGTGCGCATATATTTAGAATGGTTTATATTTAACTTGTTTCCAGGAACCATCAACATCTGTCTGATGGGAGATCCTGGTGTAGCCAAGTCTCAGCTGCTGTGTTATATCGACCGCCTGGCCCCTCGCAGTAAGTTGGTGTTCATCAACGATGAACAATGCGGTGTTTTAATATACAATTAAATGGTAATCATGGTGTAAAAATATAGGTTATTTATGAGCGGTATTGTGTTTTTCGATTTGTTTTGTTTTGAGTACATTGTGGGCGGCAGTAGCTCAGGAGGTAGAGCAGGTTGACTTGTAACCGGAAGGATGCTAGTTCGATCCCCTGCTCCTCCTACCAGTGTCAAGGTGTCCCGGAGCACAATGGCTAACCCTTACTGCTCCGGCTGTCGCCTTGCATGGTTGACACCGCCGTTGGTGTGTGTATGAATGGTTGTAAGTCACTTTGAACAAAAGCGTCATTAACATTTAGGGCATTTAGCAGACGCTTTTATCCAAAGCGACTTACAACCATTCATAAACACATTCACACACCAACGGCGGAGTCAACCATGCAAGGCGACAGCCAGCTCGTCAGGAGCAGTTAGGGTTAGGTGTCTTGCTCAGGGACACCTCGACACTCAGCTAGGAGGAGCCAGGGATCGGACTAGCAACCTTCCGGTAACAAGTCAACCCGCCCCCTCCTGAGCTGAGCCGACCCCGCGTCAGGTAAATGTAACGTTGTGTATTAAATCATGGCCTCTCTAACACTACTCCTCAACCAGTTGGCTACTCATGACGCGTTTCCCGAGTCATATGCTGACTGTAGCCTCCCTGTGTCTCCCTCAGGCCAGTACACCACAGGCCGTGGCTCCTCCGGGGTGGGTCTGACGGCGGCCGTGATGAAAGACCCCCTGACCGGGGAGATGACCCTGGAAGGAGGGGCCCTGGTGCTGGCCGACCTGGGCGTCTGCTGCATCGACGAGTTTGACAAAATGGCAGACGCAGACCGCACAGCCATCCATGAAGTGATGGAGCAGCAGACCATCTCTATCGCCAAGGTAAATACACTTCGTCTTCTTTGCTTGGAGTGAACCGATCCTCGCTGGAAGGGCCTTGCATGTGCGCTGTTGCTAGTTTCCAGTTTGGAAATTTGGGTTTTGCAGGATTCAGTCACAAAATAGAAAATAATTCCCAATGTATAAAAAAGGCGTACTCTTTATTTTTAAGTTCACCTTTGACCCGTTGGTCTCTCCTTCCAGGCGGGAATAATGACCTCCCTAAACGCCCGCTGCTCCATCTTGGCGGCGGCTAACCCCGCGTACGGCCGCTATAACCCCCGCAAGAGCCTGGAGCAGAACATCCAGCTGCCCGCAGCTCTCCTGTCCAGGTTCGACCTGCTGTGGCTGATCCAGGACAAGCCGGACTCCGAGGCGGACCTGCGGCTCGCCCAGCACATCACCTACGTGCACCAGCACTGTCGCCAGCCACCCACCCACTTCACCCCCATCGACATGAAGCTCATGAGGTGTGTGGGGCCGGGGTGAACACTTGGTGGGTGGGTGTGTATGTGTGTGAGATTAATTGAAAAGAGTGGGGAACTGGTTGTTTTGTAATGTAATAATGGAAATGTAATGTTACCTGTGGGCATCCATGAGCAGGGTGCCCTAACCCCTATCTGCTCCTTAATAACTTTCACAAAGAAAATTGCACCTTAAAGGTTTTGGCCGGTTTAAGACCCCAGGCCATTTGTTGACATTGTCTGTGTCCAGATGTATTTCAGCCATGATTTTATGTCTACGTATTGGCAAATACAAAAAGTTTACTTGAGTCTCCGAAAGGTTCAGTCTAAGAACCTCATTCCCTTTTGTGTTGCCTCTGCTGGGACAATCACCCAGGGGGACTCCGCTCCCTGACCGCCTTGTGTTGTTTTCTCCCCCCAGGCGCTATGTGGCCCGGTGCCAGACCAGGCAGCCCGTGGTGCCGCAGGACCTGGCTGAGTACATAACGGCAGCCTACGTGGAGATGAGGAAGGAGGCGCGCGTCAGCAAGGACACCACCTTCACCTCCGCCCGCACCCTGCTCTCTATCCTCCGCCTGTCCACTGCACTGGTGAGCTCTTGCCCTGAGACCTGGTGCGCTGGGGGAGTTACTCTTTTGTTTTGCGGAACATGGTTAAACAAGTTTACCCCTGTTTTTGATACATTTTTCCTTACAACTCATCCTATTTTGAATTTTCCTGCATGCCATCCTGGTGAGTTCTACTGAGATCACGAGTCTTGAAGCTGTTGACTGGTCGTTCTCATTCTAGTCTGGTGAAGTGTTTGCTAAAGTGCTTATAGTGCAGGTAGTATTGATACCTGGCCTACCGCAGTGTAAGCACTTATCTCAAACGCTGGCACGCAAAGCCTCGATTGGACCGGGGTGGCCCCATCAGCATACCTCAATCAAAACATCTGTGATCGGCTTGTACATCTACAGTTAAGTTGTTCATCAGCTAGACTGTTTGAAGCGTCATCAGTGTGTCGAGTCGCTCCTGGGTGTCAAAAGTGCTGTTTGTGCAGGTAGAAGAGTCACTCTTCCTACTGCAAAACCAGCACTTAAGGCACACGGGTTGGCCATGTTCTACGTCTGAATGTCCACTAGGGGTGCACTGCTGTTTATGGTCTCCGTTAACGAAGACCCACTTACTTTATTTTGAAACAAATCATAACGAACAATAAAGTGTGGATTTTTTTTACCAATGTTATCATTCACCCGGCATTCAAGCAAACATCAGGGGCTGAAAGTTTGAATGGAATTACAATTCATGAAACTAGGAGAGTAACCCATAGTTTAGATAAACTGCCTAAGGGCCAAAAGGGGGACGTGTCGGTTCCGGTCAGCTTTGCAGGGTGGGCAGTCAGCCTGAGTGCTTCGGAGCCGCTGTGCAAACCCATGCAAAACTGACCGTGGCGGGACAAAATGCGCCTGAAGTACACATGTCCAGTTGGATTTTTGTGTATGTGTATGTTGAACCTCTGAGAGACTTGCCGGTGTTGAGAGGCGGAGACTTGGGCAATTGCCAGCCTTCCCAGAGGGCATTGCACTTGTCTCGGTCTGACAGTGCCGGCACAGCGCAGCCCATCAGAGTGTAATGTGACGTGTTGTCTTGTCACCCCTGATGGTTTTAACCAGCTGTTGAGTTCTCGGATCTGACCTGGTTGACACTTGTATGCAGGCACGTCTCCGCAACGAGGATATCGTGGGGAAGGAGGATGTGAATGAGGCCATGCGGCTGATGGAGATGTCCAAGGACTCCTTGCAGACGGACAAGTCTGGTACCACCAGGTCAGCAGTGTTGGTGCACCTCTTTTGGTTGAAAGCTTTTGAGTCTGGTTTCATGGTTTCAAACTTGAGACCTGGGATTAGGCACGGTGTTGAAAATGACCTTAAAGGTGCAGTGTGTAGAATTGAGCGGTGCAGATGTGAGCTCATACTCATAATGTTGTAATTGGTGTATAATCACATTAAAATAATAATCGTTGTTTTCGTTACCTGAGAATGAGCCCTTTATATCTACATAGGGAGCGGTTCCTCGCACACGGGGGCTGCCATGTTGCACCACCCTGTTTCTACAGTAGCCCAGAACGGAGAAACAGCTCTAGCGAGAGAGTTTTTCATTCAATAAAGAGTTCCATGAAGGGGGGGCGTATTATCTCCATAGCTACAACTCATTTGTGATACATTTTTAGTACAGTCGTATGTGTCGTTGTAGTGTATGATGTTGTATATGAAAAGGCGATGTACTATTAGTGTTGGAGAAGCTCTCTTGGACTCGCCTAGTGAAGACTAGCATGTGTAGAAGTAGGTTCAAATCAAGGTTCAAGTTTCCAGTCCATTGGCTCAAATAGACAATACAGAGTCAATACTTAAGTTGGTTTCAATCTGCAACCTCATGCGAGTGGCAACCTACATTTTACAGTGCCCACTTTAATAACACATTTGTACTTTAATGTACATGTGTGGGCTATTCAGGACACTCAATGCCGCATTACAGGGTAGAAAAAAGAATGGTCAAATAACTACAGCAACAAATGTCCAAAATAGGGAAAAATCAGGGACTTGTCAGGTGAGACTTCGTTCAATGAACCTCAAACACAATAAACCGCGGTCAGGTTATTTGAGATGGCATAAGAAACGGTGTAGACTTTTGCTACATTTTACCCACAGTGGGAGACTCTAACTTCTGATGGCACGCCCGCGGCCATCAGAGCATCTGACCCACACGGCTGTTTATGAGCACTTTATGCTCCATAACACAAGTAGCTATTTTCCTCAGGAAGTCATAAAAGCCGCTCTGCTTTTTTTAATGGTTTGCGTTCACACGGCAACACACTGGCCGAGGCAGACGTCCAGGCGGATGGTAATGCTTCAGCCAATTGTCTCGCTCCTTATGAGCGCTGTCACACGTCAACATTGCTCTGGGATCTCCCGGTGCTAATTAAGAAGTGGAAGCTGTGTTTATAGCACGCAGACAGGAAGTGGGAGTCCTATGCCAGCAGCTGTCTGCTATTAAAACCTGTTTGGGTTGGGGGTTGGAAACACTAGTTGACGATTGGCACTTGAGTATTAAGACGTCCATCGAGAGCACGTGATGCCAATAGTAGACAACAGTTAACCTCTTCATCACGAAATGGTGTGTGATCTGTGCTAATGCACCGCAGAAGAATCTTTCACGTGATTTGAACTACACAAACTATATCAAGACTGAGATTCCAAGAGTACAAACCATATCACTTTGGGACTAAAACACGCCGAACTAGAGGCAAAAAACCCACCAAAAATGATGCCTTACCTTTGTCGTTTTGGCAATCAAAGTTGTGTTTGATCACATAAAACCACCATAAACTGATCATCCAGTGTGGGCACCATTTTGCAAATAAACATGGTGTTTACAATCAATGTATAGTAAGTAGCTTGGAGAGGGTTTCAGAGGAAATAGGTACATTTCAATCAGAACACAGGTTCTTCGTCGGCATCTGGTGACCGTATGGTGCGATGGTTTGGCTTGGTGTCACTCAATTATATTAGCCCTGACCTTTCAATAGAGGGATCAAGTGTCAAAATTGTACATTAGGGTTCTCAATATATCTTCCGGTTTGTTTCATCAAGTTTTTACATTGTCAAATTTGCATTGGATTTAATTAGAGATTTTGCCTAAACCTACCTCTACTAAAACCCCCATCTTTGCTCTACTTCACTTTATTGGCATCAGATATTGACCCAGGTACTTGTCAGATGTTGTGCTATGGCCCTATAGGGCTACCACCTGATGATGCACTAGGTGGTATTCAATCTACAACATGATTTATTTCAGGCGGAAATGAAATCTGCCATTATGGGGTGTTTTTGTTCACTTCAGCTTCAGTTCAGCTTTGTTCACTCTAAGTAGTTTCTAGATTGAATATTTAATTTGCACAACAATTTCATAGGTGTTATCTTTTGGTGTCAAGATTACATAATATAGCCCTTGCAGTAGTGGAGATATACTTATATAGATATACATGTTATTTTCAAAAAAAAACTTGGAAATAGGCCGCGTGATGAAGAGGTTAAGGTTTTGGCTGTAACACTAATTGAAGATGGAAGACATCAATGTATAAGATGCATAAGACCAATGATTCAAAGCCAATGGTTTATGTACGTTGGGTAGAACGATGCAGTTGGTATAGTGTGGATAAGTACTGGGTTGGCTCTACAGTGTCCACAGAAACCCTGTAGTAGGCATTGAAGAGCAAGAACTCCACATCTGCTCCTTTAATGACATGCAGCTACAAAATACTCACTGCAAGTCCCTCAGGTTGAAAGCTTCTACTAGTGATGAAACAATTCAGGGCCACCTCCCTATGGAGCTGCTGACCCAGTTCATGCTTACCCCGGCCAAAGGAACAATTTAATCCCTGGTGTTTCCTCCTCACTGACCTCTCCCTCTGCTCCGGTCCTCCAGAACGCAGCGGCCGGCCGACGTCATCTTCTCCCTGCTGAGGGAGCTGGCCACCGAGGGCAAGGGGGGCCGGGGCGGGTCCGGCGGTGTTGTGCGCATGGCAGACGCTGAGCAGCGGTGCGTGACGCGCGGCTTCACCCCCGCCCAGTTCCAGGAGGCGCTGGAGGAGTACGAGGAGCTGAACGTGTGGCAGGTCAACCAGGGCCGCTCCCGCATCACCTTCGTGTAAAGAAGAGGAGCAGGGGCAGCAGCACTCCCTGGTGGCACGCCACCGCCACTACAGCCCTGTTCACAGACCCTCCACAACGGACCCCTTTTAACTGACTTTCCCAGTGCTCTGTAGTTGGCTGCGCTGCTTCATGCTGAGCTAGAAACGTTACAAATGTATGTATTTTTGTCGTCTTGTACTGGAGCGACGCAATTTGGACTTTCCACGATCCTAGCTATTCTGTCGGTAGATTTAGGATAACCGTTGACGCTTGTAAATATGTATTTTGGAAGCAGTACATTGATGTACAATGTTAAGTGTTGTCTTGGATGGTTGTGCTCCGCTTGTTGGACGCTGAATATTTTAGCAATGCATTAATTGATTTGTTAATAAACTTTAATGTTGCAAAACCTACATGTCTGCATTGGTTTACCCATGAGGAATAGTATAACATTTTAAAAGAGGTATTGTAAGATGGTGGCCGTTTTTCTAGGGGGAAAACCAGTTGTTTAACAGCTGGTTTTGGTCGGAGTCTTGCTGTGTAGACAATAATTCCTGCCGCGATTGCTGTGTGGACATGAAATGCCATTACACACCAGCCTTTGTCCTTCCATGCGTGATTTTAAAAATGTATTGTGCTTATTAAAAATATGTCATGAATCTAGATTTATTCAACAATTGCTTACATTTGTGAATTGTATGAAATTATGCCTCTGGCATTTGTATGCTGCTTTTTTAGCCAATCACTTGAGTTATTGCCCAAACAGCCACACGCATACACCCAAATGTTGGGGAAAACTTTGTGGGAATTACTGCGATTTGCTGAAGGACACAGTTTAGACGGGCTGAACTAGCAACCTTAGTTTGAGGTATCTTTAGGTTAGTTTAAATCTAAAATAAACAATTGAACTGAACATGCTCTTTATGACTGTTGAATCTGGAAAGGTTATTTTTTTTGGCTGGGAGACCATCATAGTCTGCAACATTTCTGAGATGCAGTTCTTGTCCCAGCAGGTGCTGCCCTCCCCGTAGACTTAATGAGGAGTTTCCATTTGAAGTTGGGGCTCTTTATGGCTTTTCTCTTCCACTCCAAGGAGCTTTCATTCTTAATTGGCGCCAGAAGCCCCTTATTACAAGGAATGAGGAGCCGAGGTCCTGGTTTTAAAGGTAGTGAAATCCTATTGGATATCAGCAAGGCGTCACATTGAGTGACACATGGAGCATGTATATAACCCACCTGCCTGGCTGTAGAATGAAGTCGTCCTACTGAACCAAGGTAAGCTATGCTATGTTATACAATGCAATGCAATTTTTATATTGATGGAAGAATATTGATAGTTGGTCATATTTATGCAGAATACATTTCTATAGAATCTAGTTGTAAGTACAAATATATTTTGTTAAGTCAGCAAACATATTTGAATGTATTCACTTGATGCACTTGATTGTCAATAATTACAATAAACAAGGTATTGACTTTTACAAATGTATCTTTATTTACTTGGTGCATATTTCGGGATGTAGTTGGTTAGTAAGTACATCATTTTCTAATGAATTGATATTTCATTTGACCACCTTTCGTTCTGTAATCCAGGGCTTCAGGATGATTTTTCCCTTGTGGCTCGCAGTGACCATATGCTGCTTTACATGGCTTCCAGGTTAGTTCTGCTTTCCTTCTTATGCCCTTACAACTCAAGATCAGAAGTCATTGAAGCAAAAACAAATCCCAATACTAATGGCAACAAATTTCCCAGGTTTGCTCGATGCCAAGTCATTATTGGATGTCGTCAATCAGGAGGGTAATTCACTTTTTTCCTCCACTAATTTCTCTTATTGTTATAAAAGATATCGCCCCTCTTTACTGGGTTTAATCTACTTTATGTTCTGAATGATTTTGTCTCATCTAAGTGGATGGTATACTCAACTTGGTCTCTTGCACTCACAGATATGGGTCCTTCAATAAGCATAGACTCTGCGAGGGCGAATGACTTCCTCACCCACTCCAGACCCAAGCGCAACGTGGACCCCAGATGGTACAGAGGCAACCCTGACTTCCAGTCCTTCTACCGCTACTACAGCAGCATCGGACACACAGAGGGGGTGAGACACGTATTAATGTCCAATTCCTGTTTTGTAATCTGACGAATCATGCTGAATCACATTATATTTTGCTATCATGATTGTCCACAGTTGACCGCGAGCACTCGTGTTATAGTTTGACTGCTGCGCCATCTTGGTCTAATTGCACAACTTGAAGCCAGTGTTCCAGGTGTTCGTGAAGGCTGATTACTTTGTTTCTCCTCTGTCCCCTGGCCTGACATGTTGCATTCCCCCCGGGCAGCTCTATGAGATCGACAGGCTGAGGATGCTCTACCAGCAGATGCGAAGCCTGGAGCAGGTCTACGGGCCGGACGCCTCCACCCACCAGAACAAGCTGGGCATGCCCGTCGTCCAGTGCGACCCGGCCACCGACAAGATGTGCAAATTCCTCCCGCCT
>OMKX01058738.1:0-11057 GCA_900302425.1 Brosme brosme
GGCGGGGGGAGCTCGGCGGCAGTCCGGCAGAAAAAGGGATTGTACACCCGGAGCTCAGCTGCCGGGCTGCCGCCGAGTTCCCCCCGCCGGAGCTGCTCGTCCGCTGGTCCACAAAATCTTAGCTATGCTCTGATTGGAGGGGGGAGGGGAAGTGGGAGGTCATATTCAAATGAGCGCCCCATCCTACGTAGGAAGGGGCGCTGAAACTGACTCGCTCGTTTGGCAGCTTGAGGCGGGCTGCTTCCAGAAATGCGTATCTTACTCTAAAAATCATGTACATACTTTTTTCAAAGTTTGTATGCGTGTGGGAGCACCATATACCCACAATAACACCCCAAATCCCAGGAAAAGTGCTGTTTTCATAATATGTCCCCTTTAAGAGTTTAGTTAAGTTTAGTTAAGAGTAAAAGAACAAGTGTGTCCTTAAAGTGTTATGGCATTCACATTCACATCGTTTTAATCAATCGAAGCTTTACTGTGGTAGCCACTAATATATATATTGGGAAAAGGTTTTGCAGGATATCGCAACACCCTTTCCCATTTGGGATAATGAAGAGCTCCCGGCAAATAACTTATACAAAATGTGACACAAAAATATGATAACGCATGCTGTGCTCAATTATCTTATTAAACTAAAATGTCCACACAGCCCACTACTGCTGCGTACCCCTAAACACTGCAATGAGTCGTTTGTTGGAATACCATAATTTGACTGTCTTGCAAATTACATTTGAGTTTCTAATAAGCTTCTAGCTTGAAATTAGCAACGAGGCACACTCGTACGTTTTCGGCAACATTTTGAGAAATCAATCTGCCTATATACCAAAACTGATGCACAATGTACATATTTGAGATTGGATATGCATTATAAAGTATAAAGGTCAAATTTGTTGACTTGAATGAGTGAATTGTTCGTTTGGTCTTTAATTGAATAACCTGATCCAACATCTGTAATATATATCTTAGTTACCATGAAATAAGTCCCTGGTGGTCCAAAGTGCACAACACAATGCCATCATGGATCTAGAAAGTGTAAACACCTTATCTACGGTATACCTGGATAAGGTTATTAGTGGGATTTCCTGGGAGAGAATGTTGATTTTACAGGAAAATATGAAAGTCAATGCCTGGTATCCACCAAGGAAATCCCCGTAGGAAGACCTTGATGGATTCCTCATATAATAAGGAAGGAATAGGAATAATGAATAAGGCTTTACCATGAGGATGAGGAGATCAAGGTTGCCATGTTTAAAACATCATGTCCTGTTGCCAGCATGCGTTGGCGCTACCCACCTCCAGAATATGGTTGAACTGCACTTTGAGTTCGAAGTAGGGCTTGGACTTGACGATGACCTTCTTCAGCGCCTTCTGAAGGTTCTGGACGCGCGCCTCGGCGTCCTGACAGAGCTGCGTGACGCGCTGGTGCTCCCGCTCGCTCCGGAGACGCTCCTCCTCCGCCTCGTTCACCTGGGGCATTGTGGGTGAGAATGGAACCGCTAAACAAGAGAAACATGGGATCCTGAAGCAAGCTTCCCCACCAGGGCCTGGAAAGCAGCAGCAGCAGCAGCAGCAGCAGCAGCGCCCCAAGGCACCGCATGTCTGAGCCAATCAATCTCTTCACACCACAGCAAAGTGACCTTTACAGTTTAATAAGAAAACAACAAGAGGCATGTGGACCCGACTTCACACGACACAGTGTGTTGATGGGAAATGAATGACAGCATATTTATTGGCTTGTGTATTGTGGGTGAGTTGAGACTTGAAGTATTTGAACAGCATTTTGAACATGTTCATTGGAAATGTGACGCCATTGCCATGATTACGAAAAAATGTGCTCAGTAGCGATGCACCAGCAGCAACGATGCATAATAGAGGCTTTCAGGAGTAAAAATAGTTCTGTCGATAAGCACATCCAACCTTGATATAAAAGAAACTACACATTAATCATCATTGATTAGATGGAGCAGCATTGCCCCCGAGGTCAGCGTGGTTTCCCACTACATACTAATCAGCCTACAGAGTAACTACACGACCTTCGCTGCACAATCCATGACCTATGATATTTCATTTGCGTCAGCTTGCGATATTCCCCATGGTAGGCAAATAGGCCCGTTTACAATTACCCGTCTCAATTTGGCTTCTAAGAATTGGTTAATATATATCTAACGATTGAGTGCACAAGTGGGCACAATGTACTGGTAAGGTTGTCTTTTTACACATCATTTGTGAGTTGCTCTGAACCGATTCGTCAGTAGAGCATTCAGAGTGTCCCTGCCACCATTGTGGCAGCAGCAAAAATAGCTGTATGCAATAGATCAATTTCATCTTCGTGATAAGGCATTTCGTGAAGTACTTGTATTACGATTCACTGTAATTTTGTCCCTGAACTGTACTGATTGACGAACATTAATTTGAAGAGACAAAAGGGCTACATGCTAAGCTTTTGACGAATGAACACGCACAATAAGAAAATATGTCTGTAAGTATCAGCCATAAAGGGATCTTAAACATTTAGCCAATGGCACAGCAAGCACAGCCGTGTACCCAATAGCTACTACGTAGTGAACGGCTAAGCGTCTTCCCTCCATCAATGGTCCACCCTGGGACTAAAGAGCAGCCACCACTGAGTATAAGCTTTAGAGTCTGTCATAGTAATTGCGATTAATTACCATTCATGTCCAAAACACTCTAATCAACTTTAGTTTGAGTTGGAGTTTATCGTTCAACTACAAGACATTTCAATTTGGTGCATTGCTAAAATATCTACGGCTTTCAAAGCTCTTTGTTTGGTCTGCACTAAACTTCACTTCTGCCCCCCAAAGCTATCAATCACAACAAAGAAAGCTGTCCAGGATCTTAATGAGCCTGGAAAAGATATTTTCCCATCTGCAAGAGGCCTCGTGCTCATTACTGGATTGTAAATGGCAATTCAAGGTTGACTCCCCCTTTGAAAGAAAGCACATAGTCCTAACTGTTTTTGTTCCCCGAGTGAGTTTTTCCTTTTGATGTTTCCTATTCTACCATCTTCTTTCTCTGCTTCTCCAGTCTCCACCACGAAAGGACAAGTGGAGCGTGTCCAGGCACCCCGATCCCCGGTGTCTCCCTTAGCTCCTCCGATGTTCCCAGGCCATCAAAGGGATATCCTCTCTCCAGCACTTCCTGGCTCTGCCCCGGGGTCTCTTCCCCATCAGTCGTGCCTCGTACCTCCAAAGGGAGGCTTACTAGATGCCTGAATCCCAGCAGTTGGCTCCTCTCAGCGCGGAGGAGTTGCCCTTCTACTCTCCAGGATCCCTGAGCTCCAGTCCAAGAGTCAACCCATCCTGGGAGTGAGACTTATCCTGGACTCCTCATCCCTAGTGGGGCCTCATATCATGTACCATGCACTTGTTTCTGTTACCAAGATTAATTCTGTCCTGTTTCGATTGATATGGACCAAATATATCAACAATAAAAAGCATAGATTGACCGACATTTATTTGGTCAAGAATGCAAAATTTGAGTGACGATGTACCTTAGCAGTAGCATGGTTGAGCATTTCCTGCCAGGTGGGGTCCAGGGTGTTCCTGTCTGCCAGGAGCCCCTGCTCTGCCACGTAGACCATCTCTCTGGAAGCAGTGTGCATGGACACGGCCCTCTCGTACCTCAGGGCAGCCTTCTGGGTCTCCTGTTGGGCCTGGAACAGGGTCAAAGGTTGTTCAGGTCACAGTGGTGACCAAACGCAGAGGTAAAGATGAGAGGGAGAGGGAGAAGTTTCCTCCTTATTCATCGCTATGGCACCTCACGGAAAAAAAAAACCAAGGACTTCAAAATGTAATAACAATGTAATTGAAGAGGAGAAAAGAGAAAGAGAAACAACAGTTATCAAAATAAAAGCTGGTATGTATAAATAAAGAAAATCCAGACAGATTTGTATGTCAGCCATGGACATATAACTAATTTCTTATGTTATGGTGAAGTTCATGGGGAAGATATGTCTGGTTTCCTTTGCGAGGTGATAATACAAAATGGTGACTTTAAGATGTACAGCAGAGGACAGGGCAGACAGATTTGAGTCAGTGGACGGCGGGGGCTGCCACTGACAGGGAAACCAATGTTTAAGGTTAGATCGATGACGACTTCACTATCATGGATTTTTATGACAGGGAGACATTTTGTGGCAGTCTCACTCCATAGTTGTCAGAAGGATGGCGGTAGCTGTTTTGTATGCAGTATAATAAACAGCAGTGTTGTATTATATTCTGCAGGGACTAGCATCTCAAATATTGGCAATTCCAATATTTTTTGATTGGATCTAGATTTTTACACCTATGAAAATGATGGCACTGCCAATTTCAAATTTACTATCCATTATTCCCCTTATTACGTTCAATTAGACCCCTGCTCCTTATCCTCACTTTTTCCATTAGCTCAATTACTGCTTAGAATTATCCTGTGCAATGTTGATTATATAATTCTTCAAGGAGCACATTTTAGGCAATCAATTATGATCAATTAGAGGCAGATCACTCAGCATGGGCATTGTCTCACTAACGATATGGAAGCTATATTGACTTAATCTATATGCTCGTCAACCACATGAGGCCCCTAGTTTATTGTGAAAGCTTAAGAAAATAAGAATGTTCAGTTCCACACCAGAGTAAATTTGTTTCATATTTTAAATCAATTTCAACATTCAGGAGCAAAGGCTTGAATGATTATTGACCATGAAACCAACTTTACCCAGTTCACGTATGCATTACTGTCCTTGGCATCTGTTGCAGGCCTAACAAATACATAACAGTTCAAATGAAAACAAATCCATTTTGCAAAGTAGTACGTTTAATATTTAGCAGGAAGGGTAGAGCTTAACACTTATCTGGCCACCTTATTCAGATATTTCCAGAGACTCTTGCTGAACATGTGTGCCAGCCAGTTTCCCCAAAACCTGCTGTATCACTAGCCTCAGGAGTCCATCCAGATATTCAACTTGAATATCTTTTGGTCTTGGCTGAGCAGCAATTGAGTTCCACATATAGGCACAGCATTTAGTGGTTCAAAATCCTCCAACCAATCAAATTAAATAAGAGAGCTTTGATGAATCTGATCGGAATAGAGAAAAAACATGTTTGCCGCTGATAAAAGCCTTCTGTGTTCTGTTATTCTTTTAACAGTGTCTTTCAGTCCATCTTGAATAGAACAGTTTTGATTGCTCAGTCGATTTCTACCCTTCCCTCAGCGAGACCATTGTTTTGAAATTCTGCACTCTGCGGCACTCATGTCCGGCATTGACTGAAACCCCCTCCCCTAGCGCTGATTGGTCCGATCAACTCAACATTTGTGGAAAAGGATTTAAACGGGCTCAAGGCCAGACTGATCTCTAGAGAGAACTAGAATGTGAATTTGTGAGCTCAGGATGGTCTCAAAAGGCTACTGGATCACCACTTTGGGGAACTTTGGGGGACACCTTTTTTATATTTCCCAAGCAAGACTGGACATGCCCCAATGCTCTTCAGAGGAGAAGGCCCATTGGACCTTCAGAACACTGGTATCTCTACTAACTGCATCCAGACAGTGGCCTCCTAATGTTCCCGGTAATTCCGTTTCCCTCTTCCCAAACATGTTAATGAGTGCAAGGAGAACAGCAAGGTTCATTAGATTAAGCCCTGAGGAACACCAGTGTTAAAGCTAGGGTAGACAATTTGGAGGAACCAGCCAGAGTAAGCTAGATTTTGAAAGGATCAAACTAAAACAAATACCGCCAGGCCCTTCAGGCTTCCCTCCAAAGCCACTCTCCTAAAACACAGGACTAGTTTGCTAGCTTTAGCAATAGGTCTGCCTAGCCTTGTGGAAGATTCCAGTCATACGCAATGAGTGCAAGGGCAGAGTGTGTGCAGGTAGCCAGGTAGGTTGGTAGACAGACAGGTAGGCCATCTAATCATTTCATTGGGCTTATTCCAGGCCTGTAATAAGCCTGAATGACGGGTTTATAACAGTCCTGTGACAGCCGCAGATACCGTATTTTATTTGGATTTTTGTCCGAGCATTTTAAGAATTGATTGCTTTCGGGACGTAAAGAGAATTACAACAAATATTACAGAAAATATTTAAGAAAACATGGGGATCTTCTCCACATTACGACGTTACGATTCCTTGGGCAGTCCCAAGGATTGAAATTGATACTAAAGGTTTACGCCTCAGTAAGCTACCATTGATTGGTTTAATATAAAAAAGACGCTTATTAAAACTTAAATTATAATTCAACTTTAATGGCACTTAATGGCAGTGTAAGTTTGTTGTAATAAGTGTTAAATAGCTCCATATTCCGACAGCCATCACTGATGTAGTTTTTGGGCAGTAAAATGGGTGTCCCATTCCCTCTGCTCTGCTGTTAACAGTTAAACAATTATTCTGGTATCCTCTTCCCACGTTATCCAATCAGGAAAGAGAACTCCATAAAGAGGCGGTCAGCGAGCAGGATTTAGTGTTGACTGATAACGGCCAAACAGGTGAGGGTGCCGATTCCAGAGCTCCCCTGAACAATAAAATGAAATCAAAAATGGCTTAAGGTGCAAGTGAACCCGTTTCAGCTCGAATTCGAACACCGAGATAGAAAAAGTGTTTGGGGCTGAGAGTTCCAGGACATAGGTGTGTCATCACCATGGTAACAACCAACACAAATATTGTAATATATTTTTGAAAGCTACTACCGCCATTGTGTATGAGTGATTTCATGAGCGATGTTGTATATGAAATGCGCTACACACCGTGGCGTTACGCTGCAAGTGTCCGAGAAGCATCACCCTCTCTCAGACATGGACATAAAAATAAATCAATGCCAAGACGGAGCTCCACACATACACACACACACACACACCGTGGCATTACACTATAACTGTCTGTGAAGCATAGCCCTCTCTCGGTCACTGACATCAACATCAACCACTGCCCATAAAGAGCTCCACAAAACCACACACACCTCGCACTTGTGCTTCTTTGTCGTGACGTCGAAAAGTAAACTAAAAGGCACAACAGAAGAAGAACGAGCTTGGAGCAGAGTAGAACATTCACAAACCGGTTTATGGAGACTAAAATAAGACTCATTTAGAGAAAATCAAGAGTAAAATCCTATGTCTTTGCCAGATACAATGATAAAATGCCATACTATGATGATGATCATAAGACACATTTCCACGTTTAAAACTAAAAACTATTGATTTAGGGCTCAACGCCCCTTTAAAGGAATCTCCTCATGTTGCTGACAAACATTGTTGTATCTCACTTGTGTGAGGTCAATTAACATTTAAAATAATCCCATCATACTCATGAGTTTCTAGTTCATTTGTTACTTAGCCTTATATAATAGCACTGGCACAGCTTTAGGCACTTATAATGGCATGCATTTGTCTGGAAAGGAATGCTGTACCAATCAGTGACTGTGTGTGTCACACAGTTCCTGCAAACAGGATAGAAGAGTCTTGCTGTGAACAGCCTTTCCCGGTATCTCCACTGGTACTCCCATTTCATGGTACGGTATGGCACGCAAGCAATGAGGTCAAAACAGAGTCCCCTGTGTCATTTTTCCACAGCGCAATACAACAGTTAACTGGACGGTGTCGATGGAGGAGTCTGTGCTTCACTACTTTGACAGGATTTGGTTTTACAATAATAACAGATATTTAGAAAAAATGAGAATGTGAGAAGTACAAATTGTGAGAATGTAATGGAATACAGAATTAAAGACGGACTGAATGAGGACTGCTGAAAAAGAAAGACAGTTGTATGGGCATTTAAGACAAGAAGGACTATGGTGTGAAAATAAACTTTTTACACACAAAAATAAACACTGGAATGTTATGTTAGCTTTTTTACAGACATTCTGGGCATGGTTTAGTATTAATGTGTCAGTCTGTTGTCCTTTCCCATGTTGTGATATTTAAAATGGTTGTTGTTTTGGAACAAAAAGCATATTTCAATGGTTGACAATTGAAATTTTAAGCTATAATCAATATGGGCATAGCATGGGCTGGTGGTGGAAAAGCACTGAGATGTTAAATAGGGTTGAGACCCGGGATCTGAGCAGCAATGCAAACTTGCTGAAGTGTTGCATTTAAATACATTTGACATGAATGCACGGATACACACCTCTTTGGCAAGTCTCCGGGCTTCATAGTAGGGCCTTGCCTTCTCAATACATGTGCCCAGTTTCAATGCTTGAGCATTTAGTTTCCTGGCAGAGTCTGTGAGTATTTTCCTGTAGCTAGACCTGGCATCCTGGAACGGAAATAACAACTTTTTCAATAGTTATAAAAAGCACACCAAATAAAACACATTCATTGTATCAATTATGAATTACATTACAATTACAGAGATAGTTGTGTTTTTGATAATGACAGGACTGGTCAGATAAACAGTCCGTTTGTTGATGATTGGTACAAGAACCGTGAGGTCAGTGACAAAGAGCTCACTCACATCAAGTTGCAGCTCCAGCTTGTTGATTTCATCACTGGCCTGATTGAGGTGCTCAAGCTCTCCCTTTAAAGACAGAATTCAATTACTTCTCAATTCTAAATCATGTGGTCAGATCCGTAGTTGGAAGCACTTAACACTTAAGGAAATTATAAATATCTAAGATATCATTTTAGGAGTCTGCAGGTCTAAAATACAACACCAGAGGTCTAAATCAAACGCCAGTTAGTTATAACTGCATTCAAAAAGGTTGTCTTTCAGCTTGTAACCACCTCTTCTAAAAAAACGATGCGTATGAAAGACACACATGGGTACTTTTTTAATCGTTTATCTTTGTTTATCTATTCATGCCTGAATTCTTGGGTCCAGTTCCTCTTCATATTTATCGCCCCCGTCACCATCGTCACATTTTTCCTGCGTATTTGTTTCTCCCTCATCCCCGCATTCCGTTTTCATCTTGTTGACTGTATTCTTGCCATGCCCGTGCTCTCCTCCTTCTCTCAACGCGCTCTCTCCATCCTTTGCCTCCTCTCCCGGGGTCTCCTCCCGCCGGTCCCCCAGCTCAGGTTCTCCTGAACAAGGTAGGTGTTGACGCGAGCTCTCCGGCTCCATTTGCGGCCTCTTGTTACGATCTCCTCGATTTATCTCCCGTGTTTATTGAATATAACTAGACAGCGTGCTACTATGCGCCGTGTGACATCGAAAACATTCATAGTGTAACTTATGTTCAAATATTCCCGGCTTAGACAAATCCACACATCATCTTGGAGAAAGTAGTGTTTCCTCGGGCAGCTGCTAGCTAATTCCTTGTAGTCTGATCTGAATGGTTTCAGCTGATCGACTGGAAATGCCTCCTCACCTCACCTCAAACTATATTCTTCGCGAAAAATATTTAGTTGAGGTAAATGGAAATTGTTTTAATCATTACTATCTCCGTATTCTCCCGTCTGACTAAATACATTTTTGAGTTGGGAGTTATATAGAAATATTAAGAAACCTTTATCAACATTTGGGCGTCATGTACAAAAAGCCAACAGGAAAAGATAACCTGCCCAAATAATATTTATGTCAATAAGAGATAATAAATGATGCCCATTATGGTTCAAGAAATTCAGAATTAACTTCCATATAAAAATTTAATTCAAAATTGACATTCGGTAGCACAATTCTGCTACATCCATGGAGGCTATAAACCATATCGGAGTCCACATGACTTTCTTTTCAAAAAATGAAACAATTAAATATATACAGTGAATTTTAAGACATCACTGCTCATTCCCATCATTTTTTCCATTTATATTAAGTGTTTGATTTTTGTCTTTTCCAGAACCTCTTGACTTCACTGTGTCCATGTTGCGTCACCACCATCACTCTATGTGGAACATTCTGCCACACCAAACAGCCAAGACCCTAAACAACCAACAAAAGGTTAGGCATCAGTAACAATCCTCAAAGAGCAGTCTCTTAGCCTGACCTGTAGAAGGCATTATGTAGATAGGCAGAATATAAAATATTAAATTACAAGTTTATCTAAAGAGGGATAGTGCATAATTCTGTCTGCGAAATTGCAAGCAAGTCAGGAATAGTACTTATTTGGGATGAGTATGGGCATAGTGTCCTGAAGAAAACTAATTTAGTCTGATTATTAAATGACTGACAAAACCAATCTGACCTGAGCCCGATCTCTCAACACCTCAAAGTCTGCCTGGGAGAGGAACTGGTTGTAGAGCACTCCTGGGGGACAAGAGAGGAACAGCAGCATTAGAAATGGTTTTCAGAGGGAGAAGCCACTGAGAAACATGTGAGAATAGTGAGGTCATAGGGCAAACATCACTCCTCCATCCACTCCATCACAGCACACAACATTCACAGAGAAAGAGTTACAACTCAAGCTATTATTGAGTCAGGGCTATCAACAGAGAGGGAACAGCCTCCGTCAGTCATAACCTTCAGGCAGGACGAATGGAGCCACATGAAAAGAAAATCAATCAACATTGTGACTCAGAAATCAGACATCCAGGAACTTGCTGAAAACAATTCAGATGCTTTTGTCTGTTCTCTTTTAAAAAAGCAGCGTTTGAAGACATTCATGTTAATATAAAAAAATACCTAAAGATTTTCATTGTCAATTTTCATGCTTTTTTACTGGAAAATAGTTTACATCCATTCCATGATGTCAGTGTGACACTGATGACATTTAATCTGCACATTTTTTAGATATAAAACACATTAAATGATCATGTAAAAGCTAACCCGTATATAAATGGACATTGCCAAGCGCTAATGATAAAACAGTACCAACATCATCCACTGATAACCATTCGTCAGTAGCGTGCTTGCTAGCAACATAACCGTTGACTCAATTAGCATGCGTCTGCATGCTTGGCGCAGCAGAGAGAGACAGTAAGCAGGGTCACTCGGGGCGCGCTGACTCACTCACCTTCTGTGAACTGTAATCGATCTCTCTCCAGCTCCCACAGTCTGATCTGATCTGTAATGGTTGAAGGCACCACCGGCGTCTGGGGCACAAAGGAAACGGTTGAAGCAAAGTGAAAAGATGGTGCTCAGCAGCGAGCTGCGCCCTGATTAGTCAATCTGAGGGTGGCGGTGGT
>OMKX01058739.1:5655-15695 GCA_900302425.1 Brosme brosme
TCGGAGGGGCGAGCAGGGGGTAAGCGTTGGGGGGTCCAGTGATGGAAGCCCCATGCACGGCGAGGGAGGACGTGGGGCCGCTAACAGGGCGGCCAGGATGGGCGCGGAAGGCGGATGCGAGGCAGGGTTTGCTTTCACGGGCCGGGGGGCGGGAGGCGGCGCGGACGGGGGTTTGGTGCGAGGGCTTTGGAAGGCCTCGTCGAAGGCGGCGACCGGGTTCAGCAGCGCTTTGACGGCCTTCTCCGTTTCCCCGTCGCTGAGGGTCGCCAGGTCGGCTGCACCGGGGCTACGGCTGCAGGCCGAGGGGGGTAGACTGGTAGGGAAATAAACGAATTAGGACGTTACTTCAGATACTTATAAAAAATATATGCTGTACAAACCTGTGCAGGTCGAGCTGTAAACCGTTTTCACCAGCTCCATCTTTTTTTATTTTTTTTATTTTTAAGAGTTGTAATTTCTCAATTATTAAAAATGAATAAAGTTATAATCTACATAAATATACGTTTGCCATGCATGGTGTGAGAAGCATCAAAATAGAGCCAGAAGGATTCATGAAACCACGTTGAGAGGTTTCTGAATGCGGAAGAGTGAGTTAAAAGTTTCCATTAAAAGTTGTGTGTTTAAAGGGGGTCACCTGTCGAGGGAAGGGTCAGTGTGCTGGGGCGGGTTGGGGTCGAAGCCCGGGAGCAGGCTGGCCACCAACTGGTCCAATGCGCTGTAGTTGGAGGTCTGCTGCAGAAACCGACGGTGCTTGGCGGACACGAGGTGCTGAGGACCAGAGTGAAGACACACACAGTAAGAGCCACAGGAACTGACCAACAGGACAGAAAATGACTTTCAAAGTAACCTGAATCGTACATGTATCTCACCAGATTCAATGTGATTCGAAATGATATACATTAAAGCCATTTCAAATGTAAGACACACACACCTCCTCCTGGTTGCTGAAGGCCTCGAGGCAGCACTCGCAGTAGCCCTGGACCTTGTTCATCGCCCGCCATGGGGAGGGTTTGAGTGGCGGCGGGGGCTCAGGGGGGGCCAGAGGTCCGCTGCCCACTTTATGGGAGTCTCTAGAAAAACACACGCATTCATTAAAAGGGTGATGTAGGGAAGATTTATATCTATTACGAATACGAATATGAATTACTTTATATTATAGTATCATTTGTTTTGAAACGGCTTTGCTGAATACCCGATTCTGATTATGGCAGAAATAACAGACTGTAGTTATGAATGCTATGACTACATGTTTTTCCGAAGCAATGAATCATTTTTAAAAATTGATAACATTTTTCATTGATTTCTTTATTAAGTAGACGTGTAATAATCAGGGGTTACGCACAGCAAGCCGTCATTATTGCGAAATGATGACGGCTTGCTGTACATTATCCGTTAATGAGAAAAGTCATCAGTCAGCAATTACTGACTGAAATGTGCTGTGAGAATATCAGTTGAGTTGACTGCGCCTTCCTCTGTATGAGCAAATTTATATTTTAGACCACTCCGGCCTCTTTTCTGACCAAGCGCGGCATCTCATCTCTGATTGGTTCAGGGATTCCATCTTGCCCATCATTCATAGGTGTGTTGCATTTCACACATCTCAATGATGGAGAAACATAGGAGGGAGGGAGCAGAGCGGAAGAGGGCGTTTTCTTGGTTATTTAGTTAAAAAAATCTGGCCAATTCAAAAACGACGTACATTTAAGTCGAGTTTTGGACCACGATTCATAGCACTACTACGTTACCCACTACATCACTTTTCATCATAAATGAGTTGTTTTGGGGTTTGGTTTTCCTTTAGAGTGACCAAACACTAAATTGTAATCAAAGAACTGCACCACCTTCATTGGAATACACAATAGAACCGAAATTAACTTGTTTGCCCAAATTGGTGCCGACTGATGTCACTTCCCTTCAATATTATTCCATATTAAGTGATATTTGCTTACAGTCTAGGAACTTTGAGTTTAGACGACCCTCTGATATGACCAATAGTAGTGTCTAACCAATGTGTGTTGACTAGCTACAATATATTTCCAGGTTGTATTCACCTTACTGGGCTAGTGCCTGGTTTCT
Source organism: Brosme brosme (assembly GCA_900302425.1). Classification (NCBI taxonomy): domain Eukaryota; kingdom Metazoa; phylum Chordata; class Actinopteri; order Gadiformes; family Lotidae; genus Brosme; species Brosme brosme. The sequence continues at coordinate 7,732 of OMKX01058739.1, forward strand.
CAATAGGTAAAAGAGCATTACTAACTTGGCGGTACATTCTTGTTCGGGACACTTCTCGGGGCGGGGAGGAGGAAGGGGCTCCGAGGGGCCGAAGCGGGCCGAGAAGCAGAAGCTGGGGAAGCTGAGGGACTGGACGTACAGGGGCCTGTACTTCCTGTGGAGGACCAGTCATCATGTTAGTACAATGGTCAGAAGGCTGTTCAGGTACACCACTAGAGGGCGCATTTTGGACTGGTGAGTTTGTTAACATGCCAACGAGCAAACATGCTAGCGGGCACAAATGATTCAAATAAAACAAGCATGTCAGATAGCAATAGTTTGCTGGATCAGCAATCCAAATAACTAGAGGTTTACTGAACCTTAAACTTAATGACTGATTACATTAATTTAAATTTGTGCTAAAGAAATATGCAAGTAATTTTTTGAAAGATGTATATATATATTTTTTAAAACAGACAACTGATGCTTTGGTACAAAATACATTGAACTATAAAACGCTTGTTCAAAAATGCATATGCAGCGATGTATTGGAGGCAGACCCTAGCGAGTCTCCCGAACCGTTTCAGATATCATGGGGTTGGATTTCCTGTAGCACAGGTGCCATCCAACAATGAAGGGCCCCTTTCATTAGCTAAAATGACAGGGGCCACTGAAAGGAACCTTTGACTGGGGCAGAGACCTCCCCGACCAGGCCTGCGTGCGAAGCCGTCACGGCGGACCAGAAACGCTATCTGTCCCAACTTGCGGTGTAGGAGCACTGGGCTCCTGGGGGCGGCTTCACTCAGTGCGCCTGACACACTAGCTGCCTGAACTCACTAAACTAAGTCCAATTAGGAAAATCACCAGGGCCGAAACTCAAGCCGTCGGGGTGAACCCACGCACAGTAGGAGAGGGGGGGTGCTGCGTACGGGTGACACCGGGTCACCGAAGCCCTTTGTCATTACACTCATTAGGAGCCGAACGTAGCCACGATACATCTGCTCCGGGGCCTTATAACCAACCAACCATCCTGTCCCAATGGAAAGATCTAGAAACGAATCACTTCTCTCTCTGGCCACTGAATCAAGCCTCTGGCCTGCTGCTTATATGTAGACAAGGCAGATGTTTGGCTGGTTTAAATTAGTAAATCTGAACTTGGAGTTGCGGTGATGCGCTGCTCGTTAATTGTGTGACCGGTCCACACAGGGCAATTGCATTTATAGTCGCCTTAATGTTGTGTGGACACGAGGCTCGTGTACTCTGCTTGCGGAGGTTCCAGATTTCAGACAGATCGCCACATGAACCCCGCACAAGGTCCGTGATCATCCTATGTTTGGTTCACCGGCTCTCGCAGATCACGCACAAGACATACAATTAGGTTTAAGTGTTGGAAAGTGAAGTGGCCCGAGTGTGATGTAAAAGCAATATTGTGTGGTTAGGGGGTTCTACCCAGAGCCCCGGTGCCTGCAGTCCACCTGTAGGCACCCTTGAACAAGGCCGCATACCTGCTCCTAAATTACATGAATGTGTCTTCACTGGAAGTCACTCTGGATAAAAGCATATGCTAAATAGTAAAACAAATGTATATACATCTTAGGTTCTCAGAAAAGGGTCCGGATCCCTTTACCTATGGGGTTTGGATCCCTTACCATAAAAGGATGTAGAGGAAAAGCTGAGGGAGGACGGTATGGTATAAAGGTCTTCAAGGGTCTTGTTTCACTTGGATTCAAATGTCAAACATAGGCAATGGAAGCACTAACTCTACCGGGAAAAGCAAGGAAAGAGGAAACTCACTCACCTGCTTAAGTCCTCCACTTTGAGGTAGGGGCACTTCAGACCCGCAGCTGAGGACGGAGTAGGCAGAGGTCATTCGCCAAACATTGTTGTTAATTTATTATAGATCATTCATTTTAGAAATATAAGAAAGTATACAGTTTGAGAGTCTGTACAATTGATTTAGAACATGATTAGAAATGTTTTGAGACAGTGCCAAAAAAAACAAACTGCTAGCAATAATAAGAGTGATTTGCTTGAGCAATGAGCATTGACTAACCTTTAACGACACGAACAGCTGCTTTGCTGCAGCTCTTAAGCTAATAAAGCGAAAGGAAACATACGTCATCAACAGCCCATCAAACCAAACTGACATTGACACATTTAGATCTGTATGTCGATTTCTGTATCTTCTGAGAAAATTACCTCTGCTTTTTTCTGCTTGGTGTTGAAGCTCTCTCTTGTCAGTCTTTGTAGGTACAGAAGGATATCTTAGAAGAATTTAAAGAAACACCTCCGGTACCATACAGAGCATCCATTCCACTCAACAATGTGCTTGAACTTTACAGTATTGGCTTGCATAGTTCGGAGTCATCAGAACTAGTCCCACTCTCCTTAACATGGGACTTTGATATGAAATATGTCTGTTAGTAGTATGAGATGGACTACCTTATCAAACATAACCCCTTGTTTAGCCTTGTAATAAAGAACCATACCGTTCTGGGGGATCAAACCATAGTGAAGCCAGCCTCTTCTGGCTTCACTAAAACTTCCGTTACCGCCAATATCCTTTTGAACATCACTATGTTGTGGCAGTTCTGCAAAAAAGAGCATTTCGCGTAAATGTGCTTGTCACAAATCTAAAAGATAACAATACAGCACTTTGGTCTTTGTGATCAAACCTTTAGTAAAGTACGTGCATGGCCATTAAATCTTGTATTGTCCACAAACTGTACTGACCGACAGACATTGATTCAAATAAACTAGAGTGCTATATTGCCATTGTTTACATTTGTGACAGGCGCATGCACGCTGAATGCTCTTCAGCAGAATGGGTACGTGGAAGTAATGATTAAAGGTAATGGATGTTTTCATGGAGCCAGGAGAGACTGTTACAATGGTTTTATCCCCAGACTGTTACTGTCCTTTAAACAAACCCACTACTGAATATCTGTATTGGTACCATTCTTAGCCTATTGTTAGGGGGAAACCAGGAGCCCACAACATCCTAACAGACTGTTCACTCTCACAAAAAGGAGATGGTGCCATCTGCTGTAAGCAAAGACCCACTACACCAAGAAAACACTAAAAGACAAGACATCAAGGTGCACCAGACACTGAAAAAGGATACCATCCACATAGAGAATCTGCACTCCCCACGAGCGGGCGTTTTGCAAGACAGTACTTCCCTGCAGTCGCTCCTGGAAGAAAATAATAACAAAAAAGCCCGTTTGTCAGCAGGTCTCCACTGCATCAACAAAGGAGACATACCAAACCATAGAGGTTTGAAATGTCAACCACCACTGGGACTACAGTACTACTCACGTTGTTGCGAATGGCTTTCTCCAGTAAGGCCATTCCACGACTCCCGAAACACTAAAAAGAAAAAGAAAAAACATGAGCAAACAATCTAGTTTTAAACAACTTTAACGCCTGGGTTCACCGCAAGCTCAGGTTCGTCTACTTGATGAGACATATCTCTAAACTACGTCAACATAACATTGACCAGACTGGTCATTATTAAACTATTATTCATGAATCCTTTATTTATCCAGGTTGAAACACATTGAGATTAAAGATTCTGTTTGCCAGGGTGACCTGGCCAATAAGGCAGCACAGCACAGGGTAAAATACAACAAATGACGGTATTCATGTCGATCAAAGGGCAAATATGAAGTGCATTGACAGCAGCCATTTTTTTTAAGTCTATTTGCAGCCCATTCCAGGATAAAGGTGCAGCAAAAGAGAGCCTTGTTAAGCATCTCAGTCCGACAATATTTTATATTGAATGTAAGTGTTTTGCATTTATGATTAAACGCATTCTAGCGTTTTCAAATTTAGTAAACAGATGGCAATATACACTAGCAAGCATAGATAATGCTTAGACAAGAGCATGTTTGTGATTCTCCAAACTTCTCTACGTTTTCAAACAGACAGATAAAGAAAGGGCAGGACAGTGATCGGACCGTTGGACGCGGTGGGAGCGGAGTGGTCGGCCACGGTCGGTCCTTGGCATCCCGGTCTCTGGGGGAGGTGGTCTCCCCTCGCCCACCTTTGGCCTCCATCTTGGCGGGCTTGATCCTCTCCTCTGTCAACGCCTCCTGGCTCCCGGTCACCAAGAAGGTCACGTCCTTGTGGAGGAAACTCTCCACCTTCTGTCAGGGACAGACAATAGGAGAATAAAAGACATCTTGGTGTTATCCCGGCTCCACTATTTGCATGTTTGGTTTGGAATCTAGTGGTCCAGTGTGGCTCAACTGGAGGTAAACACTGGAAGGGTTAGGGGTCGACTCATGATAATGGAAGATGCTTTAGATAAAAGCCTCCACCAAATTACAAATATTGTTATTTATTCATTCCTCTAAACTGGCATTGGGAGCATGAAATCTTAGTGATTGTATCATTATTGTGGCTTTACTAGCGTGGAGGTAAATGCCTCAATCTAGGGGTCTAGGAACCCTATCTGTGTAAGGAAGTTCACTCTGCTGTAATTAGCTGTAATCACTCTGCTGTAATTAGTGGCACTACGGCCAATGTGAAAGGAGATGAATTGCATTTGAGGCACCAGCTATTGTTTAGAGCGAAGGCGACCCTTAGCAGAATAATGTCACTGTCTGAATGTCAATTGTAAGTGAATGCTAGTCTTCAGTGTTTAACGGGCTTTGTAGTAGGATTACCAAATCACGCGATTTACTTTCCAGAATTCTAAATAGTAATATAGATGTATAGAAATGCACTAATCCCACACAAGCTATCTGGATTTTCTTCTTCATCCAACGAGAACCTTTCTGGTAGCTTAGCGCTCATAGAAGGAACAGGCCTATGTGCTAGCAGTTAGCTTACCCCTCCCAGGTGGAATATGGCCTCCACCAGCAGGACAGCCGCGCGTCTCTTGACGTTGTCTAGGAAGAAGGACTTCCCCGTCAGCCTCTTCTCCCCAGGAGGCAGCACACCAAGGAGGCCTCCTCCCATGGCTGACTGCAGCAGCACAGGAACAACCGCACGAGATTAGTGTCAAGCACACTTTTCCGTTCCGCTTTCCGATACTTTATTGCAGTTTTTCCAAACCTTGGGAGTCATCTGTGATGTATATAGGGTTGTCGGGGCGGTAGTTTACTTATAAGCTATAGATTTTTTATAGTTGTTTGCATAAAAAAATGTACATGGTTAAAAGTCCCTTGCATACAAACATAATTTATGATAGCCACTGGGAAACAACAACACACTATGACTTTGAATAATATGTTTGCAGTGTGTATTTTAAGCATCTTCTTGGAAACAATTTTAACTCATCATGGCACATCATTTTACATCAATTTGGTTACTTTTGAACAGCACAGCATATTGAAGCTTCTTATATTAGTATACATTTAGACAGTCAGATAGAGTTTAAACGTTTTCTTAACATAATAAACTTGGTAATGTCATGTCTGACACATTTTAAATACATATCTCTCTTGGGTTACCGCCAGGTGGTGGGTTCAAAATGTGTAAAATAGCGATGAATGACCACGAGAATGTCCTGGGGAAATACATTTTGAATAAAATAACCTCTCAAGTAAACTGTGTATTTTGTGGTACTGAAGTTTAAGACTATTATAAATGTAGTATAATACTATCATATATGTATCAGTAGTACTATTAATATTCGACTGCATCACATACTATGCAGGATTTATGCATGGGGACCAGGGTACCCGGTCAAGGGAAACTGCTTTGACCCACATGCGATAATTCACAGTTCTCATTTCACCCCAAATGCGAAGATAAAATCATGTAGTTATCGAACCAGTCACACACTTTAGCCTTGCTCGTATTATGTAGGCTAATATAACACAAATTATCTTAGCTCCTGTTATGAAGGCTAATATAACACCCCTTAGCTTAGCTCCTGTTGTAAAGGCTAAGTTAACACCCCTTAGCTTAGCTCCTGTTATGAAGGCTAATATAACACCCCTTAGCTTAGCTCCTGCTGTGAAGGCTAATATAACACACCTCACTTAGCAGAGGAACGGAACGTCTGATGTCCTACCTGTCCAGTTGCAATCATTAAAGAGTACTCACTTCGTGTTATGTCCAAAGGGAGAATGGTGGCTAATCTAACTTAAGAAGAGTGTATAGACAGCAGACGGGCTGATTTGGAGCAACCGCCGCTTTTTTAAAAACAAAGCCGAAAGATTACGTCACATCCGGTATTATACGGCCCAAAAAGGTGTATAAAATTAATGGCACCAAGAAGCGAAAATAAATGTTGACAATTCATTTTTATAGCAATGTAAAAAAACACTTCTAATAAACACTTGGACTAATAAACTTACCAACTCTCCTATCCGATCTGTTCTGAAAAAGTCGTACTTTTCAGCCATCAGTTATTGTAATGAGTTTCACTGTTGTTAAGTACCCTAATTTCCATCTGTTTACCAGGGATTGATAAACATTTCAATTAAATTCGTAGAGGTTGTGCAACAAAGGATCACACATGTTGGTTTCTGTTGAATCAATTTATTTATGAATGCCCTTGAAAAACACATGCAGTTTATATTTTCAACATAAAAAATGTCTTTCTTTATAATGGAAACAACAGCACAACCATTGATAACATTTACAAGCTAAATACATCTGAGAAACATAAACTCAAGCCAGAAGTACCTAGATCATTATTTATTCCTTTTTTCTTTAATGCATTCAGTCTCAATCATGTAAACAAGGCCTTAATTAACATTTTTGGAAGAGTGAGTGAACGAACTTCTTGCTTCACTGTAAAAAAGCTATTTGAAAACTCTTCCAAACACTGGACAGTAGACTACATTTAAAAACAGCCTGTTTGATAACAGCAATGTAGACCTTTTACAATACAATACATAACATTAACTCATAAATGTAACTTATAGGATCCTCACAAAATAGGGAACAAATATCGATCAAAACAAAAGGCAACAGGATAACAGTCTGCTGACAACATTTGGTAAACAAGCACCTTTCTCTTTTGGGACACTGAACTGTTTCAGTTTTTTCAACGCTCACAAAACTGAATATTATATTGAACAAATATATTTTTTGACACATAATGTAAGCTATTCACGCAAAAATAGCTTGCTAAACAAAACATCATGGATGATCTGTTGTGTATTGCAAAACCACACACATTTCTTGTGGCACTTTTGACAGCAGTTATAAGGAGACCTTATTTTTAAGGAATTATTCATGCATTTAACTTCATATGATGACAATAAACATTCAGTTTTATATTTACGATTATATGGCACGTCAAAACATAAGAACAATGTACAATTGTATAATACACGTTTTAACCACATTCGATCACAAGTAGCGGCAGCGTTGTCTTGGGGTCAGTTTGGCGTTTCCCTCTTATAACAAATAAAATGGCATGTGTCTTTTAAGGATACGGTTTGCAGGTAACTTAAGGCACGTTGGATAACGGCATAGTCCCCCATTAACACATGCACAACTTCTTCTCACAAATGAACAAAAGATACAAAAATAATAAATACAAAATCAGTGAGGGATTATGCCTCCTTGAGTTTTAATGGCCTTAACATATTTAACAACAATAGTTTGGTTACAATACAATAAGCTATACAAGTAATTGAAAACTGTTTGGTTAAACATGAAATGCCCCGGAAATATGTTTGGATTAAGTGAGTAAATGTGTGTAATATGAAGGGAGTTTTAGAGTCTTTAAACATTTTACACACTTCCTTCCTCTAAAGAAAATAAACGTTACTATCCAGGAGCACTTGTCCCAAGTCCACCTTGAAAATAATACAAGAATATAATAATACAATTTGTTTTTAAAGATTTTCGAAAATATTGTGAAATGTTGACATTTTAATATTGTATATTTGGGATTGTTTGTGGCAGTGGCTGTATTACTTCCTGATGTGAACATCATTTCCGACTAAGTTGATATTGCATACTGCATACACTTCACTGCAAGTCCCGCATACCCGAACAATGCTGAGCATAAGACC
>OMKX01058742.1:0-10377 GCA_900302425.1 Brosme brosme
GTGAGAATCATTGTGTATGCTAGGGACCGACGATGGAGGAAAAATAATACCTCTGACATTCTCACTCCTTCCAAGCAAAACGTGTCCTTCAATCCTAACCATCTTAGAACTGATAAAATGGCTACCTTGCCTTGCAGTCGAGCATCTAATAGCATCTGAAATGAGGGACTTTCTAATTGAAAAGGCTACGCGAGAAAGAAAGAAAGCAATCTGAACAATGGCACATCGGTGGGGGATTAGTGACCTTGGAGCACCCCTGGAATGTGCCCGGGTATCAAAATAATATGCTAATATGGATTACTTCCCTCCTGGCTGAAACCAGCCAATTAAATAAAGAATTAGCGTTTCTGTCGCGTTCCCGCGGCTGATTGTTAGCGAAATGCGCCATCTTCTGATTGGTCCAGACAACAATCCGATAGCGACAATTAAAGAGTATCTTCTGGTTCGCTAGCAAATAATGAAGGATTATCCAGCAAGGCTGCGTTAATTAAGTGCCCCGTGATAACCGGATCATCTCCATAAAGTGGGAGGGGTCATGTCTCCCGTAATGACCAATGACAATCAGCATATAAGAACAGTAAAGGACACTTGTTATAAAGGATGGTACCGCATAAATCCATACTGTACCGATTTCATGTGATGGGAGTTAAAGGGCCCATTACCGCTCATGAATATCTATTCGGGTCTCCAGCGCACCGTAGGCTAGTGCTGCCAATTTGTATTGGGACGCTGACATGACCGGCCGCCGCCTTAAATCCCTCCCTCCCATTCATCGCTGTGTAGCCATGTAGTCACATTTCAACATGCATATTTTCATTGTGTGCAAGCGACTCCATTTTCCTGATGTGTTTTAAAGGCAGCTTTTTCCAGTGTAACTCCCTTTGAACCGGGCTGCCGCCGCCTGCTGCGTTTCCACTTTGGTGTTACTGAAGGACCTCTCTACATGTGTTTTGTTAGAGCCCGTCAAAACCGAGGGGGGAAAAAGCTTTCCTCCTATTTCAGCCGCAATTCCGACAGAAAGCTTTTGTCTTGTCACTTTCCCGGAGAGAGAGAGAGCGCGAAAGGATGAATAATTGATAGCTCAAGATGGATGGATTCACCTCAGTGGCAGGCCCGTCCAATTGTGTGTTGTCTGTGGAGTCCTCTGTGCGTTATCAGCAACTCCAACTTCTGCTGTTTTCCCTACCTTCACTGCAACAACTCAAACTACTATCACTTTTCCTTCCTTTACTTTCAAATTGATGTCCTGGTGATCCTTGCCTGTGCAACTGCCATTTTAGATGGATCAATAATTGGATTGCTGAATTTAGGGCAGCGGGATTGTTGGTTGCCTATCATTTATTTTGTATTGATTACACTGATTGCACTTTCATCGAGCATATGATGTCTTTAACAGTAGTAGATTGAAACAGTCATTCAGTGAATGACTGTGGCACTGATTTGCTTAAGAAGTACAGAGATCGCACTGGGAACCATATAAATGTATATGCGTGTACAATGCTTAAAAATGAATAAAGGTATTTTAAATTACGTATTTTACAAGGTATTTTACATGTATAAAGGTATTTTACACGTATTTTATTGGCAAGTCACCAATAACGTCACGAAAAAGCAAGAAAAAAACGGAGAAATATCTGACAAACAAAATCGAGTCAACTATTTACATCCGTTACGATGCGAATATGCTGCATTTTCCAATAAGAATGGCGCCTGTGGAAAAGAAAGATGGAATCAACCATCAACGTCATATAGCCTAGTGAAGACGAGCTCATGCTCCATCCTTTAATCAAAATAACCTATGTATTTAGGGATTCAATTATAATGGGGTTTTACTTTTTAATCCAAGGGTAAAATAGTGGAACGAATGACAGTTCGCGGATGAGGGGGATTATGTGGGTGTGTCTCGGTGTGCATTTGGAGCGTTTTTTTTTTACTACATCCATGTTTTGGAGATGTTCGTTTTTGAGGTTGTTTCTCTGTTCGATAGCTGAAAGTAGGCTATCACTCTTTTGGAGAAAGTTGGTATCCAAAAACGAAAAGGTTGTGATACAACTGCAGACAGTTAAGTTATCAAAAGCAACCTATATTCACATACTGCAGTTCAAGTAATCATTGGCTTTTAGCGTCGAGTGCTAATGAGATGAATGATCAATATGGGACTATAATTGCGATACTTAGGTAATAGGTCTATAGTTTACCACTATGCATGCAATAAAAGGACTGTGTTGAGAAACTTAAATTTATTAGGTAGCCTTCTATCTCTGCCATTTTCTACAACATGTACAGTGACTATGACGGAGATCCCTAATTGTCATTGGTTAAACTGTTTTAAATTGCGTTAACTGTTCTGAATTGCGTCGTATGTGTACAGTCACATTCAGCTCCATGATTTGTGGACTTTTTTGTACAGTTAGAAACATACCCCTATGAAAGTCAAGAGCATCTAAATGCTGTGGGGATCAAAACTGGCCTTGTGAGATCATATTGATCTTGTGAGTTCATATTCTGTTATACTCTCTGCAGATCAGTCTTGCCTGTACCCTTTCGAAAGACTCTTCCAAAAATGACATAATAATCCGTCCAATCAGTGCCCAGGGGAGGGAGTTTCAGTTCCTTCGAACGACGCAGTCTGTTGAATAAAAAAAACAAAAACACTGGTTGTGCCCAAGGAATGTTTAGCAATCTATGGAGCAATAAAACCAATTTCTTCCAAAATAGACTGAATAACGATGTTAAAAGATGTACAGATATCTGAACCGAAAGCTATTCTCAGAGGAGTATGTTTTGCTTTGCTTCCAACCGGATTCATTAAGCGAAGAGATAACTTCGTTATTTCATCAGAGTGGTTGGAGTTTGTTTGAAGGCCACTCCCATATCATGATATCAATTGCTGCCCAGCCAAGGCCAGACTGATATTCATTGCGAAACTAAAACTTGAACTGTGGACGGTCTCGCGGGGCTACATACCAACCCACCTAATGAAAAAATACTTTCCAGAGGCAGGGAATGTACGTGGCCTAGCGTTATACGTGCTGTTGCTGCGTCCTCAGAGGTGGATGTGTGCAGTCTTGAGACGGCATATCGGGCCACTAAGGGGCCTCGACGACGGCTTACATTGACCTCAAATGACGCAACGTTGAAGAACCCAAAAGAAAATGACGCATCAGATATCCCTGCTTTTGCCCCAACTACCCCCTGGTTGAGTTTCTTGACCGCTGTAACTACGTGCCAACCCCTTGGCTGTGCCAGGACACTGAGAGAGCGTGTCAATGCTTTAAAAGGACCCCAAGAAACCCCCCGTGCTATCCCACAGACAAAACATTTGGCACCTTTTGCAGAACGTGTGACCACAGCAAATGCCAGCTGACCACCGGCCGGAGACTAGCTGAAACGGGAATGAGCGGGGCTGAGTGTGTGTGTCTGTATATGTGTGTGTGTGAAAACTTTCCCTCGATGATGAGGAGAAGGTGCCAGCGGTGATAAGCCTTCGTTTTACACTTTTATAACTCTGCTAAATAATGAATGAAGGGGCTGGATGGGAGGGAGAAAAAGAAAAGAAAAGGAGAAGTGGTCGGATCCAAAACACATCTTCGTTCCCAGCTTGATATCTGCTGAGCTCTGATACAAGAGAGCTGGGCTCTTTTTGTTTTTTCTTTTGCCAGTGGGAGTGTGTTCTTCCGGGACTGGAGGAAGAAAAAGAAGAAGAGGAAGAAGAAGAAGAAAACTTTTGGTCAAGAAAACAACGCACACTTAATTTGTCTCCCTGCTTATGTATGTCCTTTGTATGGGACTAAATTCAGCTGCCATATTTGAGAAATTGAGAGAAAAATCGCACCGCTGTGCAGGGAGGAAAACTAAATGCTTCGCTCTGTGCTTTTCAGAGGCGCCCCACTCTGAACTTAAAACACCCGGTGTGAAATTTAATCTTCCTCCTGCAAGATTAATTGACCAGCGAGAGAAAAAGAGAAGAGCCTTTTATGACTAAGTTTTATCACAAGGGACTTGTTTTTCACCTGCGGTACTTCCGTTGCGCTACGAGACAGAGTTGGGTAAAGCGAGACTGTTGATCATGTTCTCCACCACTTATCACATCCCTGCCAAGCCAAGGAGAGATCTGAGGGAGCCCTGGAAACTGGAGATAGTTATCACTCATCTCTGGCCAATAAGATAAGATGAGTCACTGAGCAATGGTCTCGGCCTGGAAGTGCGCTGTGGCAGTGGGTTTCAACTTAGTCCTTTTTGGGACCAAGGCACTCCCGATCCCACTCAGGAATTCAAGGCACACCAACTTGTGATGTTTTTACTGTTTGCGTGTTTTGCATTGAATGTTGTGAAACACTGTCACCTTTTATATTGGGTATATTATATATATTATTTATATATACATATTATATACCTGTTTGTGTGTTTTGTTTTGACTCCTGTGAAGCACTGAATTAAAAACTGCTATAAACATAAGCCGATTATTAAACAGCAAAGTTGTTGGGTGTTTGAAACATGTTACACTGATTAGCAGAATATGATATAGACTTGGTTATTGGCAATTTTCGCTATATTTCACACAGCAGACGTATCACATGGATACAGGTTCATAAAAGCCAATTGCATTTGTTGTCAAATGTACTGAAATGAAGAAGAAGAACACAAGAAGAACTTGTGATGCGTAGAACCATTGATCCATAAAAAAGCTACTCATGAATAGCATTCAATTGTATTCGGAACATATGTCAGGATTATGTTTTAAAACACAATATTCACGGCACACCTTGTCTTGCCTCGAGGCCTGGTTTGGGAAGCACTGAGCTAATGTGATGTCAGAAGGGCAGGGTCATGAAAGAAATGATCATCCCAACACAAAACAGGTGGCCGTTGATCTGCCTGCAGTCGGTACTCTCTCTAGGTCGTCCTCGGACGCGTCCTCCGGCGGTGTTTCCATCTTCTCGATCCTCCATACAACCGGCTAGTTCGCCAGTGTTTTCTGCTCCTACGTCTTTCCTTAGTGCATCCACGTACGTTGGTATTGGACGCCCTCGTGATGGACGCCCGTGTGTTGGTTCCCACAGCACCGGCTTGCTGGCTGGGAGCTGCGGGTGTCTCTGGCAATGACCTGCCAGTCTCATTTTTCTGGATGCTACCTTCTCACTCACCATAGTGGACCCAACTCATGTGTGCTCCTGCATGCGCTCGCTCCCCCCGTAGCACTCAGAAGCGTTTATTTTCCCACTGTACAGAGGCTGACCAAAACGATCAAAAGAGTAGTCGACATTTATTTTTGAGCTTTTTTTATAGCCAAGTTGTTTTTCAACCGTAACCGTCGAAAATGTTCAAAGTGATCGTGAATAGCCGAAGCACACCCTTACATTTCCATTTTTACCGTTTTGTACTCGGTCTAGTGTGTGCTTTCAGTAATGTGATTCACTTAACCAAGGCCAATTAGAGGAAGAAAACCAGTGGTACAGACCAGTTGGGCAAAGATAAATCATTTCCTCAACAAAGTGTAACCCAATGAGACGGCAGATATAATTTCACTGAAACCCGAGAGGTTAATGGCGATGATACTAATGACATCCCTACGCAGCTAATTGCTCGATAATATTGTATTATGTGCTGCTATTACATCGATATTGATTATCATGCCCAAGAGGCTTGGCGACGGTTTGTAATACGTTCATACAATAGCCATAAAAAATGTGATGACTTGGCCCGCAGCTGCAATGTATTCCATCTGAAGCCATTACAAGTCTTTTAGAAAGTTTAAACTTTGAAATATTTCATTAATCCCCACCATTAACATATACCCAATGGCTTTGGAAAATGAAAGCCAAAACACAAATGGCAAAGTCATAATTCAATCTCACAATGGAAGCTACGTCAATAGGCATCAGTTAAGGTCAGGTGCTTCACAATCTCCATCCGCACCACCCACTTATGATCTCTCAATTATATTACAACGTTCAAAAAACAAATTTGCCCAGGTTCTGAATATAATTGAGCGGAAGGGGTTCACCTTACAGTTTAATCCTCCATCTCGCGGCGGGCGGATCATTCACACACGGACAGAAAACCCTGAGTCATTCTGTGGCCCAATCCTCAGCCCCACATCTAGCGGCGAAATAAATTAATCTTCTGATAACTGATGGTTACACACCCACCTGGAAGGGAAGGTTTCCCTCTTTGTGAAGCTAGGATGATAATTATACCGTCAGTTGAACTGTTGCTTAAAAATATGTGTTTGAATACATTGCATTTGTTCTCTTTTGAGTGGGGTAGTGGATTTTTGTTAGATGTTTGAGTTTCCTAGGAACAATAACTGAACATTTGACAAAAAGCTTAATGTTAAAAAAGTCAGTCCTGATTCCAAATTACAAAGGAACAGCTATTAATGTTCAAGTGCTGGACCAGCTAACATTTGGGTGGATTTTAGCAGCGTTCATAATAGTGTAACAAAGGGTTGGTATTTTCAGTACTGATTCCATGGTTTATTTCAGGTAATATCTGTGTAAAGTTTTTAGATATGTGTCATTAATGAACAGATGTCAGGCATCCTGCTCTATGGATGTCTATGGAAAGATGTTTTTTCAAGAGGTATTTTGGTCTGCGCTTGTTGGCGACAACCTTTGGAAATTGAAAATGAGGTTCCAGTCTAATTGCAGTTGGCAATTCGTCTGGTGATGCCAGGCTAACGGTTAATCAGGAAAGTTTGAAATACCGTTATTATTACTGTTCTAGTGCAATGGTGAATGACACACGGAGGGAATGTAACATAGTTTATGTAAGTGTAGTTGTCTTACACTTTAAAAGAATCTCTTATTCTTTTAAAGAAAAAAGACTTCGCATTTTGTATTTGTGTCTCTCCCCGCTGAGAATTCTCTCCAAAGCAGCCCGAGCATTGCTTAATGTATTCTAATTAAAAAACAAACATTAAGTAGGAGCTCAAGTTCAATCTTTGGTTATTCAGGCGCCTAATTATGAGTGTTTGTTTTATACGTGTTTAATTTATGAGGGGCCTCAGTAACACACGGATGACTCATTCCCCTGAACGGTATTCTGGGGGGAATGCGGGGGTGTGGTGGTGAAGGAGCGGGGAGGGGGCGTATTGTACATCCTTCACGACAGTGGATTAACACGTTCGGTCGGAGCTCATTGAGGCACTACAACGACATTGGCATCTGGCATTGACACAACACAAGGAGTACATTCACCAAATCTATTTCTGCCATCGGTACACTCGCTACACGGTAATACAACATACTAGAAGTTTCTTGGTGGTAAAACTGTAGTTTTAATCCAGTGATGACTTGCATTCCCCCATACTCTTAGCGGCGCTTGTGGAGGAAAACACTTAGCGTTTTGACAATTTTGTGTTAATTCCAATTTCAGTTTCCATTAATTTATTGCAGTGTTTTGTTTCCACCTATTAGTCATAGTGTAAAACTATTCATAACGAAAATGTATAATGCAGGGCCACTGAAAAACCAAACAATAAACTCTGATAGCTCGCAATTTACAGACAATTTACATAGCCATGAATATCTTATTTTTAGTATATATTTCGTTTTTTTTCTTTTCCTTGGACGTTGATCGTTGACCATGGTTTTAAGGAGGCGAAAGGTGCTACATCAAGATAAATATTTACGCCCTGGTCCACATGTTGACCAGTTTCCACCCTTAAATTAGCACAGCTGTGTACACATTGTCTGATTGCAATTAATCTCCTGTAATGCAATGTGACGTGTTTCTTATTGGCGACAATTACAAATCGTGGAAGCAACCTAATGAGCACCAATAAATCATTTGCAAGCAGTAATAACCATGTGTGGCCGTGTGTGTTCACTGTAGCACTGTACAGACCGACATGTGTAACCATGTTCACATGGCCTTCTCTCGTACCATTTAGCCCCAAGTTTCTCTTCCTCTCTCTGTAGCGCTATGATGTCTCCCTGCCATGCTGGGACATAGATAGATAGATAGATGCATGAAAAGATACCATATAAATACCGTGGATGGATGGATAAATATACATCTATTTAGACATTCCAATATTGTCTGCCTTAAATTCATTCAGCAGTCCTTAATCATTTAGAGTTGCAACGGACAGTAGTAGTAGAAAATCACAATTGAAAGGATATTATATCAATCATAAAATTCATTATATCCCTGCCATTATATCCCTGTCATTTTATCCCGATCCATTGCCATTTTGTCACTAGAGACAGAATCTAAATTCTAAAAACTAAATAATAAAATAAAAGCCCTAAACCAGACACAATTTTAAAGGTTGTGACCTTTGGGCTGTCAAGAGTTGTTGCTTAGACCAGAGCACTACATTGTTTTGGCTGACATGTTCCGGCTTTTGTGACTATCGCCATGGGAGCTTACTCCACCTTTTCAGGGAAGACTTATCGGCCGCACACACAGACATTCAGAGAAAATGACGGCGCAATCACCTGGATTCCATGAGACCCGTCTCTCGTGAACGGTTGTCTGCAATGTCTTTCTCACAATCAGGTGCTCTCTCTCTCTCTCTCTCTCTCTCTCTCTCTCTCTCTCTCTCTCTCTCTCTCTCTCTCTGTGTCATCATTGTGGTCTCTGTCCTTGTAGTTCTTTTTTTGTCTTGGTTATGCCACTCATACCTTTGAACAACTTTCATGTTTTTTTTTTTCACACAAACATGTCACACACACACGTCACACACACACGTGCACATGCATAGACACACACACACACACACACGCACCCACGCGTCTCACTCACACACACATGTGTCGCACACACGCGTCTCACACACACACATGCGTCACACACAAACACAAACACACACACACACACGTCCAATGGTGTTATCAGCAGGAAACAACCTTTGGGTGATTAGCGAATAAAAGAAGATTGCTTATGATTAGCAGACGTTAATTAAGTCTGCTAGCCGCCTGGCTGCTCCCAAGCCGGCCGAGTCAGCAACATGCACGTCCTGGACACGTTTGTGCAATGCATGTGTAGGTATGCATATGTGTGTCTGTCCATGCACCTTGTCTCTGTATGTGTGTGTGTGTGTGTGTGTGTAACAGTAGTATAAGGCAGCGCAGGAGAAGTGTCTGCAGTGTTTCTCGCCGTGCAGTATTTGAACTTGTTCCCCAACAACAAACCACCGACCCTGAGTCTCAGTGTGTACCTCCGCCGCGCGCCGCTGCGGTACTCCCGGTGCAGTCGCCGTGCGCCCGGCGAGCGATGCCGCCCCGCTGCCTGTGTGTGTATAAGAGTCACACTGGGGTTTTCCATTGATATGCACGGGTGGAAGTGACTGCTCTTCAGAGCACAACATTATTAGCATTTGATGGGGAAAAACTGCGACGGATGAACGCAGAAGCTCAGAGCCTCAGGGGAGGAAAATTGCACGTTTGTCCGTTGACGGGAAAACATTTTAATAAAAAGGTGTCGGTGAAATGGAAAGGGCAGAGAGAATATATACAAGAGGATGATGGATAAGAAGGGAAAGGTTGAAAAGGTTTGTTTATCACCGTCTGGTGCCGAGTTAGGTTTGAGGTGCCGTTGTCTGTCTCTTTTATAAGAATAGCGTAGAGGAGGAGAATGGAGGAAAAGGGGAATGACAAAGAAAAAACAAAATTGCACAGCGAGCCAAACAAACAAACAAACAAACAAACCTCAAACAAGGATATCTCACTGCCGTTCAAATGAAAACAAAGCATTGTCAACCTTGGCCGACACGCGGCACAGGGGAATTCTATCAGACCGAGAGAGAGAGAGACTGATTTCATAAAAAGATGCGATACGGAAGAGATTCACCCGGGCCCCAATTTCACAGCGCTCCGACTGCGACATCGTTCCACATCTGTTCACAGAATTAGCAGGGCGTAACCCTCTAGATTGCACCCGCCACAGCGCGCGACCCCTGCATGTAATGCTGAGCGGATTCAATCCAGGGGGGCCCAGAGTGCCTGGCTGGGGGGGGGGAGGAGACACCCTCTTCCTTGTTGGGGATCCTGGGTGGCTGTGGGTGTACAGGCAGATGCTTATGGATGAGGCAAGCGATGCATTGCTGGCCCTGTTCTCTGTTTACTGCCCCACACAGAGAATCACGAGGTTTCTAATGATAATAATAACTGACCTGAGTGTTTGCTTTTGTTCTTTGCGATTGGGTAATAATAGTCACACACATGCACACGCACGCACGCACGCACGTGGAATTTGGAGCCCCGGTGTGTGTGTGTGTGTGTGTGTGTGTGTGTGTGTGTGTGTGTGTGTGGATCTCTTGAGGATGTAAACACACAAACGCACACTCCCATATAAACCTGTCTAGCCTATTCACATACAGAAAATAGTGTGAAATGTTTTAAGTCATTAAAAAAAAAACTACAAGCT
>OMKX01058751.1:0-12056 GCA_900302425.1 Brosme brosme
TTACTGACTGTACGTGGTGCTTACTGGCTGTAGGTGGTGCTTACTGGCTGTAGGTGGTACTTACTGGCTGTAGGTGGTGCTTACTGGGTGTAGGTGGTGCTTACTGGCTGTAGGTGGTGCTTACTGACTGAAGGTGGTGCTTACTGACTGAAGGTGGTGCTTACTGACTGAAGGTGGTGCTTACTGGCTGTAGTTGCTGCTTACTGACTGAAGGTGGTGCTTACTGGCTGAATGTGGTGCTTACTGACTGCAGGTGATGTTGACTGGCTGTAGGTGGTGCTTACTAGCTGTATGTGTTGCTCTGTGGCTGAAGGTGGTGCTTAGTGTAGTTTACTGGCTATAACAGGCTCTTTGGAGACACCTGAATCATTGTTTTATTTTTGGTTGAGCCAGCAGATGGAGGATGTTTTTATACTGGGCCGCCCCTCTGCCCCTTTCATGTCTTTCATTCGGTTTCTCTGTTGCTTCCTCTTGCTCACAAAAAAACAAATCAAATACCAGGATGAAGGAGCCTGCCCTTCACCCCCTACAGTCAGTTTTCTCCTTGATGTCATCAACTCTTCACTATAGTCCACTCTACCCTTCCCTTCTCCCTTTACCTCACGTCGCCATCGCTCATGCTATTGTTGCTGTGCTAGCATGTTATTAACATGAGACTTGGAGATTGAGTGGTAGATTACAACACCATTCATCCATAAAGATCAAGAGGGAATAGGGTGATTATGAATACAGTGGATAAGTACAAACATTACAATTGTGTAACGTGAAGGACCACCTTTGACACATTTCGCACGCACACACACACACACACACACACACACACACACACACACACACACACACACACACACACACACACACACACACACACACACACACACACACACACACATTAAAGGGACTGTAGGTAAGATTTGAGGGTTATAATTTGACTTATGTCTTAGAAAAGGCCTAGCCATCCGCTCACTATCAGTGATGAAATGCACTTTGAGAATACATTTTTCAAATTGACTGGGCCTAACTATGTAGGAGATTTTAGACAGCTCCCGGCTCATTTCTGGTCAATCAGGGCATCTCTTCTGTGATTGGTTAAGGTAATCTCTCTGGCCTCTCAATCCCAGGTGCTTGACATGCAACGCTTCTCAATGGCGGGGAGCAGTCAGGCGTGTTGGTTACCATGGCGATGTAGACGTTGGCCAGGGTGAAGTGGTTGACCACAAAGTGGGGGGCGATCTCCACAGCCATGCGGGCCACGGTGAGGGCGTCCTCCCACAGCCGGGCGTTCTGGAAGATGTTGGCCAGGCTGATCAGCGGCACGTCCTGCACACACACACACACAGTATTAGTGCACTTGTTTTGAGGCAGCACTAAATGTGTAGTTCAATCCTTTCAATGCCTCTGCAGGTGTCTTGTGATTGGTTTCATATTTTTTGAAAATGGCTGCTTTCACAGAACGACCATACACTTAGCCATGGAGTTTTTCCGAACCTATGGCTATATTTTGTATCCTCATATGTATGGCTCATTATCAGTAGTAGTGTCAGAGTAATCTGGGATCCAGCAGACCTACTCTTCGAAGAGAAACGTATTTGCGTGAGTGGATGAAGCTTTCAGAAGGGGATTAAAATAAGTGTATTTCCACAGTGGCCAGGCTACACAGTGTTGATTTGAGGAACGTTGGTTTCCGTACAGGATGTTTCAGCTTGTCCTCCCCGCATGAGAAGTTAACCAGTGCTGACCGAGTTTGTGTTTGCTGCTAGCCAATTAAACTCCTATGGATCCCCGCCTCCAGTGACATGATCAGTCGAAACAAATACAAAGCGAAAGAAAGTGAAAGCCAGATTTGAGCTCGTCTGAGATCAGACTTTCGAGATAATAATCGAAAGCCCTAATTAGGTAGACTAGTGTCAGGGTCACAGGTCAATGTGTGGGGTTAGGAGCACACTTGCCTTCATGTGATGGGGAGCGTAGTTGAGGGCCTGGCGCAGGCAGTCAATGGCCCTCTTGCCCTGGCCCTTCACCCTCCAGTACAGCGCAGCCATGCTCGATAACACCCAGGACGTCTGGTTCTGGAGATGAAGAGACGGGCCAATAATGATACCAGATCCAGACATATCTCTATTCTGTCCACATGCAACCAGAAGAAATGAGTCGGGTCACGCTGAACGCAGAGCAGGCTGTGGTTCTCTCGCTGCTAGGTAGCTCTGTGACATGCCACACGTTGCTTCCAAAACAAGACGTTCTCCCGGTTATTTAAGAGTGGTTTGGGTTTCTGAATCTTGGCGAAAGATTGATGGCAAAGAAATTGTAATTATTATTTGTATCTGCCCTCCACAGAATCCGTAGAGGCATGCATGTTGTGACACCAGCGTCACAAACACTCGGACATCCCGTCTATTACAAAACCTCAATATGTCTTCTCAGGGCAGACCAACACGCGTACCTTCTCCAACACCTTGGCGATGCGCGTGCCGACCTGTTCGAAAGACTGCGGGGGGAACTTCTCTTTCCCGAGATTCTGCAGCACCTAGGAAATGAAAACCAGAGGAGAGGCGAGCCCGGTACATTAGGAGCAAACAACACAACTCTACCGGTGGATCAGGGAACCTGTCACTCATCACCTGTCAACAATGAAAGACACATGTTCACACATCCTCTAGAAAAGTAGAACATATGCGTTAACAAAAATAGAAATGTAATCTGTTAAATGACAATGGCTCCGTGTCATCACATTCATATTTCCATTTTGAGCATTTGCATCGGTAAGCGGATTAATGCAGATACAACGGAAAACGCATTTCAATTGTGAGTGAACCCCCTGTTTTGAGCTGGAATTTGAGCACTATGAAATAAAAACACAAGAGTTTTGGGCAGGGAATGTGAGGTGTTATCCCCACGGTTACGACCAACTTCCTTTTAAGCGACCAGCATCATCCGACGCAGAAAAGTGTGTGACTTTGACAGCAAAAAAAGAACGGGACCCGAGTTCAGAGCCGAGCGGAGCGTTTACAAAGTGGTTGGGGGAGATTCGCAAAAAAACATCCAACTTTACACCGTTTGAATTTTTCTCCATTACCAACTATACCAACACGTTAACAACAAAACAGTAAGTCACATGACGGATGCGGTCTTAAGAGGTTGTGGAGCGCGGCTGCTGCTGCGCGGCCCTACCTCCCGCAGCTGGATCTCCCCGGTGTAGTGGATGGCGGCGCGGTTGGCCACCCCGGCCAGGTGGTCCAGGGTGTGCATGCTGGCTGCCAGGTTGGCGTTGCATAGGGGCTCGGCGGCCGGCTCTTGGAGAGGAGTGGCGAAGTCTATGTGCTCAGTGATGCTGAGGGGGGAGGGAGGAGGGGACACACACACACACGGAAAGGTGTGTGTACAAAAGGCAAGACATGAAAAATTGACCAACAAACGCTTATATATTCAGTATATTATTTCATCCTTAAATAAATATACATCCATGCTAAAAACAAGCCAGCCTGAATCACCGTGCAGACCGTCAACAATGTGGGTGTAAAAACAAAACGCTCCAATATTGCTGGTCAAACGTGAGCAGGAAGAGGTGGATCTGATGTAACAACATACTCGATGTTCTTCGCGGACACGGCCAGCCAGGTGCTAGCGACGGTGGTGAGGTCCACCCTCCTGGTCCGCTGGCACTCCTCGGGCCCTGGCCAGCCCAGGCTGGCGTAGTCCCTCCAGCGGCCTGTGTAGCACAGAGACACAGCCCTGTTAAGGAAACCCAAACCCTGAAACGGATGGTTTTAAATGGAAAGGGATGTAGTGGGCAACATCGTAGTGCTATGGATTGATCCTGGGATGTAGATATGGACTCAATTCGGACTCTATGGGTTTTGGATTACTTGGTAATGTCAATCAAACGTTCTGGCTACATCCCTCCCCCCCCAAATCTGATTTGAGTGACTGGGGGTCCTGGCAGGGCATGGTGCAAGACAGAGAAAGCATGAACAGCAACATAACCCCGCCCCTAAAGGAAAAGAGAGTGTCTGCCAGGAGGCATGTTTTAACATTTGATAGTGGTCCACTGGGCGGGGACTAGCTCAAACAAGGGTGTTTGGTTTTCCTTTAAAGTGACAAAGTGGAGGATATGTTATATTTATACTTTTGTTTTTCTGTAAAATGATCTAGCTGTATCTGTAGTACAATGCTAATAGCTACAAATAGCAACAATCCTATTAATTCAATTTCACCCTATAGCCGATGAATTGTATTTTTAAAGAGTTACTCCAGGGGGCATGTTATGCCTGTGTAGAGGAGAATAAAATGACAGGCACTAGTGTACCCTGCCACACGGCAATAGTTGCGCTCTTGCTTTGGCAGAGCTAACTACATGCCCAGCACCTTCAGCTGCAAGAACACCTTAGTGCACGTATAAGAAAGCAATCTACAAAAAGAGGGGTAAAAACAGGATTAATATCGCCTATTTTGAGGGGTAGAGAAAAATGAAGAACTGCCATAGCCGAGTTTTGACATGACTCTAGTGTGTTGGCTTTGGCTGCTGGTTGTTATTGAGGGAGTGCTGGCCATCGCAAATGAGGGGCTCCCACTAGAGGGGTCACATTAAGACAAAAGGCGGTTGCAATGTTGTATTATTCTTTTTATTCTCCTGAGCAAGCAACTGATAAAGGCGCAAATCTTACATACTGTTTAAGAAGCATGGAGGAGATAAAAGGTGGGAATGATGCATCTAATATACAGCGAGGGGTGGAAGGATGAGGCACCTGAAGGCCCTGGCGAGGGGATGGTGGGCCCGCTGATCTCCAGGACAGAGTGTCCCCCAGGGAGCAGCTCCCCCTGCTGGCCGTCGTCGGCTCCTGAACCGCCTTCTGAACCGTCCATCTTGGACTTCCTCACGCGCTTCACCTGGAAGGTGATCTGACAAGAGGATGGCAAAAGCGTGTGTTGATGAAAACAAATTTGCACAAAGGGTCTGAAAAAGTGTGAAAGTATAGATTTCTTAAAATCATTTGAATTGTGACATTTTTTTTTAGGAAGGCCCTTGGTTAGTTTTAGTTAGCTTCTAGTAAGCTCGTTATTATTTTAGCCTTACTTGCATGTTCTGTTTTAGCTCTGTAAAGCACTGAGATTTCTTGAAGGAAGAGCGCTTTAAAAATAAAATGAAATACGATTACAATGATTTGAACCCCTCAGCGGGCGGTAACTCCTCACTAACACCCACAACGGTGCTTCGGTCCCAACTCACCCACTCTGCGCCGTCGTCGTCCTCGCAGTTCCCGAAGCAGGGGCCTCCCCCAGCGCGGGCCCCCATGACCCGGTCGTTCTTCAGCACGCGGATGCCCCGCAGGTCCCCCCGCTTACCGCCCACGTCCAGGGCCCCCTCGAAGGCCCCCATCAGGTCCTCCTTGAGCTGCCACTCCTCCTCGCCCTCGACGCGGCCACTGCCGCCGGCCGCTACCGGGCTCGGCGAGGACTTGCCGAAACCCGCCACGGAGGGCGAGGGCTGCTGCTGGCCGGCCGCCTCACCCGACCCGTTGCTGTCCACCACCACCTCTGGGGGGGACGGAGCGGAGAGGAGCAGGGTGGTCAGCGGAGGCCAAATGAAACGTTGACGTCAACAGCACGTATGTGAATATCCACGTCGCTTCTAAGAGACCTTTATGCCATGTCCGGTGGGTTGTGATTAGGGTTGCAAAGGGGCGGAAAATTTCCGGTAAGTTTCCAGTAAATTTCCATGGGAAGTTAAGCTGGGTAATTTTGGAAATATTCCATATTGGAAACTTTCCATGTGAATAATGGGATTTTATGGGAACTAACTGGGAATTGAGGGTAATGTAATCGAATTGTATCATATCATATCATATCATATTTTATAAATATAAACATTTTGTTTTGTCATAAGAAAACATCCATGCAAAATGATACAATTAAAAAACATGTTATTTCAATGTGATGGAGGAATGCACAGTGCCTGTAGGGGGTGTGGTCTCAATAGCCAGGCAGTAAGCAGCGTGCTATGTGCATGTGATGAGGAATGGCATGGATATTCAAGTGCACTTGAACGGCATCTGTTTGTTTTAGTCAAGTTTATGCTAAAATATACTTTCCCCAACTATATTTAAGTTCCCTATGAAGAGCCAACCTTCAATTTTGAAAATTCCCAGTTTATTCCCGTTTATTCCCATAAATTCCCGCTTATTCCCTTAAATTCCCGTTAATTCCCATGGAAAGTTTCCATCTTTGAAAATATCCGGAATTTTGCAACCCTAGTTGTGATACAACAACCGTGGCATTCGAATGATCCTTTTCCACATGGATATATTGTACATTTGGGGTGAGAAACCCTATAGTGCCCCCTTGTGTACATGACGTGTACACCACGTCATGACTAGACATAAGGTGTAAGTTTAAGTAAGCAGCTCTGTGGAGATCTGCATCGGGTCTCTTGAGTTGTGACGATGCAGATCTTTGCAAACGTGGGGTAAGCAGATCTTTGCAAATGTGCGATACACAGAACTCTTAAGTGCAGCTTTAGAGAGCCGGAGAAAAGAGATGAAGACAATGTGTTTTTATCGGACCACAACTTTGTTGGGATCCAATACTAGTAAAAGATGAATGAGGAGTTTAACAATTGTATAATTATGGACATGTTGGGAGGACTGAGGCAGAGCTAACTGGGTCTTAAGCTCAAGTGAGCGTGAGAGGGGTTGAGTTGAACAAATCCTTTGACACAAAATAATACAACGTTCTTATACTTGTCCTTTTTGTGTCCCGCACTCAATCGTATAAAACATCCTACGGCTCACTCATATATTGCCGAAACGAAATTATAGCTTTTGTTCATCTGTTTCTATGCTTTTAGCATTAAGATCCTGCACACGATACCATACGCTGACATCAAATACGTTTACATCCTGGACAGCTATACGTATGCTTACTCTCAAACAGCAGGGACTCCTCCATGGTGGACACTGGGGGCAGCACGGGGTCCTGGCTGCTGATGTCGGTACTGGTCTCCCACTCCTCCAGCTGTATGGCTAAGCTGTCCTCTGCCATGCAGACAGCTCCCACTAGAGAGAAAACCACGCTATTACAGTCTCATAGGGATTTACAGGCCTAGACTCAACAGGATGCATGAGAGTCCTGCGCAGACACAGTGCTTCATTACGCTCTTCATAACACCATACACGCCAAATGTAAGAAAGTAAGACATTGGTGTCACTATGCAATACATTTCAACCTTTCAAATAGAGACTAGACACGTGATAATTGAGTATATATGTAAATATATTTCAAGATTAATTATTATTTTCTTGACAAGGATCACTTAATATTTGTCATGCCAATATGTATTCCATTTATATTGTCCCAAAATAAAAATAACTCAACACTAACAAGTCACAGAGCCACAGCTGTTACTTTGGTCACTTTATCAAAAATAGGGGATTAAGGGTACTAGGCACAGTCATAAAGAAGAAATCTGCTAAAACAGATTTCTTTGGGTATACATTTGATGACTAATGCAACAGGGTGGCTCGGTAGCATGTTTTACAGTCTGTTTTAAAGTATGGCCGCCTACCGTGCCAAAGACTAAATATTTGTTAGTCCAGATGCTAGACAGATGTTACTTGAGTACAAAAAAAGGGAAATTGTTTTTATTTGAGATGCTGGTAATATATAAAGATTTACAATTAAAATCGACAAATATGTTGGCCTTATCCTCAACTGTGAGCCATTAAAGTATTGATGATGAGAACAGCCGATGCTAAATGATTTGGAACCCGCGCTAGGTTAAGCAGGGCTCTTCTGCACTGTTTTGAGGAGAGCCTTGATTGGGTATTCTCACTGATCTAATGAGATATGCTCGTTACGTATGTTAGTAACTCCCCTCGTTATGGAGATCATAGACCACTGGAAACTATTTCACTCACACACACAAACACACACACACACACACACACACACACACACACACACAGTTTGTCAGTCAGAAAAAGGTGACTGGCTGCATGTTCCTGCACTCTGTGTCTTGCCTAGGAGCAATATTTAGCTCTGGTGAGTAAAATATAGAGCCTTCTAAATTGGGCGGCAGCTATTTTCAGCTGCCTGAATTATTGAGCAGCCAAATTTCTCCACTTCAAAGCACTTCCCTCCTCACTCCAACTAATATGCATAGGGGAGTTAAAAAAACACAGGCTCTGGCGTTTGTTCGAGCGGCAGAGGTGATTATTTGTCTCTTATTGAGCTGAGCTATTGCATCTAGAACCAACTGCACAGGTTGAGACGGACGCACGACCTTAATGACTTGACGTCCACCAGCATTCTGTGTGATGTGATGATACCTGTAATAGTGGTTGCTGTTGTGACCAAGAGAGAAACGTAAATACTCAAAGCCTTTGTTTTGATGGGACATGTTGGGATACGGTCATGCCTCCCCCGTTTGTTATAACTGTGTTGTATTCATTGCAAACACTCCCTTTGAACTAGTTCTCTGACAGAAATTGGCAACGGCATGCCTTCTGAAAGCATAGCCCCATTATTGGGTCCAACCGGCAGATCCTTCCAGTGCACAGCAGCTGCCGTCAGGAGGAAGCCAACACAAGTGTAGCCGTGTGCAGAGGTCTCTGTGCTCGACCGCAATCCGAGCCACGTTTCTATTGTTTCTCTTAATGTGATCTGTTGCAGAAATCAAGGTACAATTTCGGCTCAAAACTCCAACCATCAACCGTCTGAATCTTTTAAATTGAATTGATCGAAGCTCTGATATTAAAGGTGCAGTGTGTAGGATTTAGTGGCATCTAGTGGTGTGGTCGCAGATTGCAACCAACTGAACGAGTCCGGCTGGGTCATAAGGATTTCATTTTTCTGTCCCTGGGTGACAAGAAGGATTTATATTCTCCTCTGAGGTCGCTGGTTCTAGCCTAATGGTGTGCAAAAAGCTGGAACAATAATAATAATTATTCACTGCATTACCGTAGCACTTTTCAAGACACCCAAAGCGTGTGTGTGGGATATGACACCTCATCCACTACCAGTGTGTAGCACCCACCTGGGTGACGCAACCAACAATGAGCAGCGGCACAGCAAAGAGAGCAAAAACAACTAGCAAAAAGACCCACACATATTCTTAGCCCTAGCACTGCCAAGTAGCACCTACTTATGATCACCTTTTTGCTGAAATAAGAAGCATCGTTCTATTTCTATTCAGGTGGTTTTATGATTACAGTGTGTGTGTGTGCGTACTAGTGTGTGTGTGTACGTGCATGTGTCTGTGCGTGTGTCCATGTGTGTGTGTGTGTATGTGCGTGTGTGTGTGCTTCTGTGCGCGTGTTCGCAGGCGTTAAGCCGACTTACGTGGGCAGGGCTGGCGCTGGGAGAGGTTGTAGAGGGAGGGGTAGAACTGCAGGCAGCGCAGCAGGGGAAGGCTGGCGCGGCACTGCTCGCAGCCCTCCAGAGGTGAAGGGGAGCCGGGGGAGGAGGAGGCCAGACCGGCCTCCAGGGCGTGGCGGAACAAGGCCAGGGCCCCCGTCACGTTGCCCTGGGCCAGCTGCACGCTCACCAGGCTCAGCAGGCTGTGGGGCTGGGACAAGAATATCAATATGGAGAGATTATTAGCATGGTATTTAAAAAGACATGAACAACAGGATTAAAAATACGTAAAAGAACCATTACATATCCCAGAGGGATGTATCCACTAAACACCTACCATATATCTTGTCCAGAAAACATCTCAAAGTCAGCTAATAACCTAAAGACCCGTGGCCCTGTGAGTGTACGGTAATTGGTCACAAGCTTGGCTACGTAGAAAGGAGATCAAATAGACTCCACCAATTGAATCGGCTTGAGGGATTAGAAGGAATTGCAGGGGATTTGATGGAACATCATTATCTGATGCACTCCTTGATAACCTTTAATAACATTATTAGAAGTAAATTACGTATTTATGTCTAAGAATGTTTAAGCAATTAAAAGAACAAATGCACATGTAGGCAGTACAGTGGGACGAATGTATTGAGGAGATGTTCCATGTGCTCAAGATTGCTCCGTCAAATTATTTATATTATGGTCAAAATGTGGGCAGACATTCGATTATAAAAAATACAATACATTCTTTAAAGTAATGCACCCAATGACCAGGTTATTTCCAATACCCACCTCTATAAATACCCTGCATTCAAAGCAGTCTTTGTCCCCTAGACCAAGTGGAATTTAATCAAAATGAAATGGATTTTCTAGTAACATAATGCCCCGTGACTTACATTTCATTTCTTAAGATCTAAGAGAGGTTGGCCTCCCTTCTAGAAAGTGTTCCATCTACTCTGCTGTGTCCTCATTCTCAATGAATGATGAGCACCATTCCCTAGGCTAGGGTTTAATCTATGTCTGGGGGCAGCATCAGGCCTCTCCCTCCTCTCCTTACGCCTACCACCTGAGCACAGTCTTCTTTGAGTGGTGCTCCAGGCAGAAACATGGAGCCCTGCCCACTAACATCAACAAATAGAAAAGTTCCGGTGAAAAACCACCGCAGGTCGCCTCCCCCACTGGCCGCAAAAACCCACAGTGGTATTAAGACTGAAGAAGAATTAAAAGGACAACTTCTGGATTCTTCAACCAGGACCCTGTTCTCTGATCATTTCCGGTCTAAGGGACTACTGCGGACTACAATATTTGAAAATTGGGTCAGTAACGAGGGAGAATGGTGCAGCCGAAATATTTTGGGGCAATAGCGTCACGTCAATGTACATCCTCTAAAAGTGCTTGTTTTTGCCACTGACAGGCTCAGATTGTATTATATTATTATGGAAAGGATCCCTACAGAGAAATACAACTTTTGACTTTACCTTTCCCTTTATCCCGCTCTGTTTGTTATTGTGTCCAACCAAGTCTCGCTCAAGGAAAGTCTTTCTCTGAAATCTTGATATTGCAGGAAATTTCACTACAATTTCACTCCAATCTCGACTCTCCTTCACCCTTATCTTTAAGATAACAACAAGCTACGGTTTCTGTAGTCCCAACAAAACAAACTCTTCTCTCCAGCTTTCAATCGTTTCCAACGTTGTCTACCTGCAGCAACTCAAGAGGCTTCTCCATGAGCAAGACTTGGTTGGAAATAACAAAACGTCAGGGACCAAGCGAAAGGTGAAGGAAATGTTGTAAAAATGACATAAAAAACATGAACCCAAGAGGATCCATACGATGACCACACATTTGTCCCACCCCCACCCCCAACCCGTGTGTGCGTTTAGGTTTGTGCGCCTACCTGTGAAAGAACGAAAAAAATAAAGAAACAAAGAAGAAGGAACGTTGGTGTGTGTTAGTGAGTAAGCGAGCGTGAAAGCGTAGCCCCCTCACCTCCGAGGTGTTGAGCTCCAGCGCGTGCTCGAGCAGGGTGTGCGCGTGCGCGGCCAGGCCGTGGTGCAGCAGCAGGTTGGCTGCGTTGCTCAGGGCCAGGTGGCGCTGGGGGGACGGGGCAGAGGCCAGCCCCTGGCGCAGGCAGCGGAGGGCGCGGCTGCCGTTACCCTGGGCTCGCCAGAAGACGGCCGCCTCGTTGTGCAGCAGCCAGCGCGGCACTTTGGCCTGTGGAGAACAGTCCTCGGGTCAAGTTACACACAAATCGTTATGGGATTGACAGGCAAGATGGATGCCTCAAACCAGTCAGGGAAGAGCACTGATTTCAGTGTTTCCCCCAGAAAATGTCTTAGTCAAGGTGGTCAAGAAGGAGCGGGGGGGGGTCTCCGTTTCAATTCCATTCAAAATGCTTTATGGCACGACCATTTTTGTAAACATTATAACTGATGCATTATTTATCTTTATATACCTGATGGAAGTATGTTTTCTTTCCCTACGAGAGTTTCCTACTTTGTTAATGCATAATAATTAAAAAAATATTTAATAAAAAATAAAAAAATATATATATTTTTTTTTTTTTATACATTGGTAGTCAAGGCGGGACCCTATTGTTGTTAAGGCGGCCACCTTAACCATACAGTGCTGGGGGAAACACTGATATACATATAAATAGATACATCAATACAAATTCCTTTATGTGAAAGCTAACCTGGCATTCAAACTTC
>OMKX01058756.1:0-10313 GCA_900302425.1 Brosme brosme
GGCCCCCTAGTGACTGTTGATGCCACCTTCTCAACGTCTCTCCCTCTCTCTCTGTCTCTCTCTTTCTCTCTCTGTCTCTCTGTCTCTCTCTGTCTCTCTCTGTCTCTCTCTCTCTCTCTCTCTCCCTCCCTCTCTCTGCACCCTTTGCGTCGGCACAGGAACTTTGTGCTGAAGCACCGGGTGTTCTTGCTGAGGAACTGGGAGAAGATGCGTGAGAAGCAGGAGCTGTTGAAGAGAGAGGGCGAGCGAGACCGGGACGCCAGCAGCCTGTCCATCTACGCCCGCTGGGGAGGAGTGATCCGTGACGACGGCAACATCAAGTCTGGTGCGTGGCCGGCGGCGGCGTACGCTCAGCTTAGTGTAGCGTAGCGTGGTGGGGAGGCAGTGGCAGGTCTGCGGTAGCCTACTATGTAAAGGTGGATGTACGCGCCAGTGACGCTATCGACATCGTGCTTGGAAAAAAGGGGGGTTTCCGCAATGCAGTACACATATCCAATATCAACAGCCATCATGTTAGACAGAAATGTCTCAAATTGACATCATTATTTGTGTTGTTGTTTCTACAGGGGATGTGTTTGCTTCATATGTCTAATGGGATTCTTGTGAATAACGTACTACCTCAAAACACAGTTCTGTACTGGTCTGCAAGCCTATACTGTCAATACAAAGTCCTGGTTTAGATTGATACTCTGACTCTTTGAGTGGATTTGGAGTGTGTATAGCACAGAAAATACGGTACTGAAGCATCCTAAGTTGATATAATGTAATAGCGGCAAATCTATCACGTGTGCAATATTGCAGTTTTCAATTCCCACCGCATTGTATTCAACCCACCAGACACCCTGCGACTTGTCTGCCCGTGTATGCATTGAGTCTGGTTGTTCTGTTTCAGACGTCTTCCTGACCCAGTTCTCGGCGCTGCAGACGTCCCGCTCGGTGCGCACGCGGAGGCTGGCGGCGGCCGAGGAGAACACGGAGGTGACGCGCACCGCCCGCCTGGCGCACATCTTCAAGGAGATCTGCGACATGATCACCAGCTACAAGGGTAAGGGGTCCGCGGGGACGCACACACGCACGCACGCAGACGGGCCCCGGGGACAGGGGGAATCTACGGGGCACGCGTGATGCGATTCTCAGATATATATATTTATCCCCCATCCCTAACGGGCACAGCCCCGCACACTGGCACTGCACATAGTAACTAAATACATTGTTGTTATGCCTTATGATTTTATTTGGATTTAGGACGTGTACTGTTTAGCATTCACAGCCGTCAGACAATGAAAACACGCCATTGTAAACTTAAGCACATGCTATATGACACTAGTTTGCCAAACCGAATGTGTTCAGTTATCCTTAAGTTTGTCCAAATAGTAAAACATGATTGGGACTCTGCCATGCTCTGTGCCCAGTTTCTAACAGCAGTACTCCATCTCACTGGGGTATTTCTATGGTTCCCACGTTCCCCCTCTCTAAGTCAGCTCGCCGCTAAGAGCCAGCAGGTGTGAAGACGTAATGTAAACACTGAAAACAGCTGCATCTTTAAGCCCCCTGCAGAGGAGACCAGTAGCTTTGTCCGCAGCTGTTGCAGCACAGAAACCAAACTCCATCGCCTTAGATTGTAACTGGGATTTTTTGCCAGCTCAGGTATAATAGGATTATTGCACATGACATTTGGATTATGTATGTAGTTTTAGGCAATAATTTATTATCATGATTATCAAAAGGAAATCCACAGGATTCTGGCATGTGAATTTATTGCATCCCTTTAGGAAATTCAAGACTAAAGAAGGTATTAAAAAATCAGATTTACGTTATTTTTGAGGACAGAATTCAAATGAGGCGTTTCATTTCAAACCCCATATTTTATTTGAATTTTTAATGCAATGCTTCTGAGAGATACTCAACATTGACATTGAATTATCGCCCAAGACGTGAATAACAGCAGCATGTCTTCTTCAGGGGAAGACAATTGAATTGTCACATCACACGAACCATAAATCATGGTATTGTATGCATAGTAGTACCCCTGGGGTACATACAACGACCTCATTTCTCTATACACTGATTTAGTATTGACTGTAATGGGGACGCGTTGCACACACACACACACACACACACACACACACACACACACACACACACACACACACACACACACACACACACACACACACACACACACGTCGTGAGGCCTTCATGCTTTTCTTAGTCAGGGACATGCAAAAACATTAGGACAGGTCTAGAAACATGACGCCGATGAAGGGTTTCTAGCCAAGCCTAATTTGTGAGTGTGGTTAGGCTTTTAAAACACCTCAAGATCAAATGCATTGGCTTTCAAAACAAATTAAATGCCTTAAATAGTATATTATTACATCCTCTAGTGTCCCTTCTCACGTTTATCCATCTTTTAAATATATATTCTGCTACAAAGCATCACTGGATAAAGTGACCAATATTAGAAAAATATATCCATCCATAGGAGGTAGGTCTTGATCATTTGAAGGTTTTTTCTAACCTGCAGTGTTGGTTCCTGGTCTGGTGTTGTCTTTGGCATGGACCTCGTCAGTCTACATAAATAAAAAGCAAAGACAATCAATTGTTGTTTTACACAGTGAAGTCCCATCCCTGTGTCTACTAACTAATAATTATTTCATAATATTAATCACAATATTATCTACCAATAATTATTTTTGATCAAGCAATTACTCATTTAGTCCATACAATGACATTGAGTTCAGTATTGGGCTACAATTAAAGAGTTGCTTAGCTTTGGGCTAATTTGAACCAGTTCCTTAGCATTGGTCTAATATTAACTGGTTCCTTAGCACTGGGCTAATATGAAGGTGTTCCTTAGCATTGGGCTGATCTGAACCAGTTCCTTAGCATTGGGCTGATCTGAACCAGTTCCTTAGCATTGGCCTCATGTGAACCTGTTCCTGAGCCCTGGGACCACTGACCTGGATGTGGTTCTTGCCCAGGCGCTCCCAGAGGCGGTCCTTCTTGGGCATCACGGGGACCACCACATGGTGCACCGTCTCGGGGACAGAGTCCTCGCCCTTCAGGTCCACCCAGGTGGGGAAGTGCATGATGCGCTCAGACAGCTTCTTCACGTCGAAAGAGTGCAGCGTGGCCGAGCACACAATCACCTGGTTGGGGGGGATGGGAAGTTTAATCAAGGAGATTGTGGGGGCAGAAAACATGTTTTATGGACTGAAACAAAAAGAGGTGATTTTCTTAAACATTGACGAAAGAGTTTCTCGAAAATGTGTCATTTTTTAATGTGACATTGGCTTGTTTTAAAGCGCTGAACCAAAATGTAAAGAAGACTAAAACGCGTCAACAAAAGTCCAAAACTATTTCCTCATGTATATTTACATATTCTACTATCGTCATTGAATGCCAAATGAACACACAGGAGGTTCGTACGACCACCCACAATAACTACACTTCCCATCATCACGTTACCTGCAGTCGTTTCCCGTCGGAGGTGACCTGAGGGATCTGGTTATACAGCCTGGTGATGAAATCGGTGTATCCTGCAGACAGGAGACCGTCCTGGGGAGCACAGATTTGAGTGAGTGAGTGAGTGAGTTATTATCATCTTCACAATGTGTCCCAAGTCAAAGGATCACTTAATAGTCACGTTGTACATACACACTCATCCAGGACCAGGAAGCGGATTTGAGACATGCTGAGTTTGCCGGTTGATATGAGGTCATCTAGTCTCCCTGGGGTTCCGACGACAATATCAACCTGATTGGAGAGCACACAGACGGGAACAAAAATAAATAAATAAGAAGAATTCCTCTTTTGTTTAAATCTCTCCCACTTTCACATCTGATGAGGTCGACAAAATAAAAGGCTTGTTCGTGCTAACTATGCATACCCCTTGTTCCAACACCGCCAGCTGTTCTTTGGCAGCCACGCCTCCAATTATCAGCAGATCCCTGCAGTGATTAAGATGAAGGGTTGACAATTAAATTCAATTGCTCCACCCACTGGCGATTGGTTGGAATTACACATCCAATGTGACAAAGACAAAACCACACAAGAATGATGTTTACTACTGAGCACTTGAGGTAATTACTTCATAAATAGAACGATAAATCCTGCATAGTGTGTTAGAAACCCTCAGCATTATTCTATCCAACCAGGAGAATCCGTTTTACATGAGCAGCCGACTAGCCGTACCTGACTTTGGGGTTTTCTACGTATTTCTTAAACTGTTTGACCACGTTGAGAGTCTGCTCTGCTAGCTCCTTGGACGGCTCGATGATCAGGGCCTTCGGAGCGTTTGAGGACACCTTCGCTTGGCTCACCTTGGCACTGCCTGAAGACAGCAAGAGAGAGATAACCAGAATCATCTGAAATTGTTTATTGGGAAGCATTGGAATTCTCAGGTGGGTGACAAATCGTTTTATTCAAGTTCAAGTAAAATGATGGTTGGTTGATGGTGAATCATTGCTACATTTGTTACAAATACATAAATAAAAAATGCCATGTCAGCATCCAGTGGATGTTCTTGTATTCGTTCTGCCAAACTCACAACTCTCCCCAGTGCCTTTGTTCGTAAGAGACATTTTCCAAAGTGACAGAGAAACCACCCACCTGCCTGCACAGACTTGACAGAGTGCCCATCTGGGGCTTGGGACAGGGCCATGAAACCACTCTTGGGAGGGTTCTTAAAATCCTCATCGCCAAAGTTGAACTTCAGCTCTGCATTCTAGCCGACAGACAACAAAAGAAAAGGTCAACGTACCAACATAAATGGAAAACAAAACGTCCCATAATATCCTGTCATCATGCCGATGTTGTTATGAAGCGATTTTTATACAATCATCTGCGTTTACCTTGAGGACACAAGAAGCAAAGAGAGGCTGATTTTTTATGTGTGGTGGGATCTCGAAAGCCAAGCCGAGGTCCGTACCTAACAAGAGGGATGTGTTGATAAGCATTGTGTTTAGGGGGGAAACAATGCTATCCAACTACACAAGGTAAATAACGAGTGCCATAGAAGGACTGATATTAAGTAATCCAAGTAATACCATACCGTTTTTGGCGAAAGAGATGTGTCCCTTTTCCAGATCCAGGTAACATCCAATAGTATCATGCATGGTGAACTCCTATGAAAGAGGATGAGGTTCAAACAAGGCCAAGATTATATTTGTAGATGCAGACACTCATGACATGTTCACTTGTTCACACTTACCTCGCCGTAACTGTCAAATTGTTTGTTGTGGGACTTCTTTCCCGTTCCGCCAAAACCAAAGCCGAACTTATCAGTTCCTAAAGAAATACAAACCGTTAATTGATTGGTGAAACAGTGAAGGGCAATTTCAATGTCTGAACACTGTGTGTAATTTATTATTTACCGTTTAGTAATTTAGCCGACACTTTTATCCAAAGCGACTTACAGTGAATTATAACATGTTATTACGCAGCCGGTAGAGGTTAGGGCTGGGGTTCTCAACATTTTTTTAACCCGCGACCCCATCTTTAGGTTTCACCTTTTTTGTGACCCAATACATACATAATAATAAAAAAAACAAATGATATTCTGCCATAAAAGCTTCTTGTATTTTGAAAGTCCCCCTGGCTGACCTAACCCTAAAACCAAACACCAAAATAAATATATTTAGTAAAAAAAAAAAATTATATTGAGAAATCTCCCACGAACCCATCCACATGTCGGGCGACCATAAAGGTTGGAAAGCCCTGGGTTAGAGACATCTTGCTCAGGGATGGCTACAAGGTAGACTGAGGGACATTGGGGTTGAAACCCAAAAGTCAAACCCCCTAACCACTAGTCTATCCAGGCCAAGGTTCTAGGCCCTATAAAGGAGACACCTCCGTACCTAGGTCCAGGGCAGCCAGGCTGGAAGACCATCCGATACGACACAGACCCTGATCATGGCAGGACACTTCGTAGTAGTACTTTCCTGGGAATGTAAGTAAACAAGACAACAAGGTAAGAAACCGTTATGAGATCAACCGGTCTTGTTTGTCTCGTTAGAAGGGTGACATTGTGTCTTCATCGTTTTACCTTTGGTTACACCTTTAGTAGAGCGGCAGCCGTGCCACTCTTTAAACTCCCTGCTCTGGCAACACATTCCGTCGGCACCGATGGCTGAGAGTATTCAAATGACACAACAGAGGGGAAAAACTAAAAAAGGGTCTAACTGAATGAAACACAATATCGCCATCTAGTGTTCAGACACAACCATGATCAGTCTAATGTATGGAGTAATTTAAGATACTCACCAAAAGCTGGACTGCGGTCATATGGATTCATTTGCCATTTGTTAAAGACTGAGAGATAAAACAAAACAGGAGTATTGGTCACATGAACAGCATCAGACCATTTTTAATTATTATTGGCCAAAGAATCATCAGTAAACGGACTGTTTCAATTTAGTAGAGGTGTCTCCAGTGTGAATTACTCTTGTTTCACCAGGAAGTCAGAATTATTCAGAATAGGAACTGGGTATTGAAAGTCTTAAAATGGAACTTATGTATGGCAAATAAAGTAAATCATGTGAATTCAAACATTTCAACATTATACTCTCTATTAATATGGCTACTAGAATTACTTTTTAAATATAATTAATGCCACATTCCTGAAATATTAATCATCATCCTCTCGGTACATGGGATTTGTTGAGTGGGTAAATCATGTGTCCAACTGCATAACAAATCAGTAATGCACAAATAAGTCGTTTTGATACTCCTGACTTGCTCTTACTTGCTCCTCCAGCCTTTACAGATGTTTTCCCAGTCTTGCCCTCTTGTTCGTCCTTTAGAGTTTCGTACACAATCTGAATCACTGGAATACTAAAGGCCTGGTAATGAGGGGAGGGGAAAATATGTCAACTATGAATACAGTTATAGTGACAAAGACAAATCAAAATGCTCTTCAAAGTGTGAACTCGAATTAACTTTAGTGCATTCCTTCTTTGCTTGTACTTACCCCCGTTTTGCCGCTTCCTGTTTCAGCTGCCTGGAAGTAGAAAGTGAAGGAAAAATGTTTGTTATTGGTGAATTTAAAAGGGTTTATTAATATTGTCATTCAATTATTCACAAGCACAAACCAAAGTCAGCCACTACTTAATAACAGAACGGGTACAAATAATTATTTTATTATTATATGATCTATTACAAATTATACCCACCATGAGGACATCCCCGCCGCCGAGGATGAGGGGGATCGACTCTGCCTGGATGTCAGTTGGCAGTCTGAAACCCCATGTATAAAAAAGAAAGGCCACGATCAAGTATTATAATGTTAAACTTCTTTAGTCTTTGATTAACAGTAATTGTAGTTCATATAAAGAGGCAACATATAAAACACGAAGTTCATAGCATGACGTTATGAAAAGTAACTCACAGCCAGTCCAACTCCTCCACTGCCTGCGCAATTTCAGGCATAACACCCATTTCTGAAGAGCAAAAGCACGATCATTAATACATGGGTTGACTGAAATTCTATAATGAGTCCAAACATTATGAAGTTACATACAAATGGAAAGGTAATATCATAAAAACAAGTCTGAAATACCAGAGAAGGCTGCCATTATTGCTACTGTGACTATAGCACGACCGGATGCAACGTGTGGCAAGGTGCATCCTATTCAATAACCCGTGCTAAGGGTATGGTTCCGGAATAAATCTTCTATTTTTTAACATAGACAGTACGTTTTACTTTTATGTACACACAATTTTTGGGCTTTATTACAGTATTGTTTATGCAATTGTATTCAAACCATTTGTATACATACTGTTTTCATACAAATTGTAGCTATCAAATGCGCTTCTGGTTTCATTCTCATTTGTCCCTCCTCGTTCACCGTAGAGACGTTTGACAGCTGCTTACGGTAAACATGGCCGAAAACAGCGTTCTTGAAAGCGAAGATGAAAACATTTTGTATGATTTACTTATTAATACTGAATGGCCACCCGAGACGGACACTCAGGTATGTACAAACCAAGGTTAAGTTCTATTTATAATCGAAACCGGTTTCTGAATGGACCTTAAACTGTTCTGAAAGTCTCAATCAAACACTGAAGTGAGGCCACGTCGCACCTATGAGTCGCACAGATTAACTTCACCACCATCGTTACCCACATAACGGGTTTGCTACTGTGGGATGTGTAAAAAAGTTGATTTGGGGGTTGCTATTGGGGTTGATCATGTTCAGTCATAGTTTGCATTAGCGATGCAGTGGGCTGCTTGCTACAACATTGCATACTAGCATGTGTTTTTTTTAAACTCTAAACCAGGCACTTGTTTTGGAGATAAGCGTTAGGTTCATCATGATTAAGCTTGGTTAATTCAACAATTGTGGTTGTAACATGACGTGTATCTTTGTGTTGCAAACTTTCTGATATTTGCAGTTACGAGGCAACAAGGAGCACAGTACATCAGTTATTGCAAAGGCAGTAGCAGGTGAGAGCTTTCTTATGTTATTTTATTAGATTCATGTATGATTCATCAAATTAGTTTTGACTGTTTCCTATAGTTTGCATGTATTGGGAAACACACATGTTTAACTAAACAGTGGGCCAAGAAGTGACTACAGATTAATTGATCCAACACAATGAGGGCCTAATCAGTATTCCATAAGAAATATTCTTAAAAATATATAAAGATTGCAATATTAAATCAAATATAATCATATTGTGTTCCTTGTTGATATAGTGAGATAAGGCTATTGACAGATTTTGTTTATTGCAGGGCCATTCCGGTTCATTTTACACTATTTGTGGTATAGGTAAGTCATTATTTTTATTCTAACAGTCAGCTACAAATGTATCAGTTAAAGCTCTAAAAATGTGTGTATGACTCCATTATTTTTCCCACATTCTTTATTTTTTCTTCTTTTTTTTAAACAATTGTGTGAGTAGGTTTTTCTCAATCTGTATTTTAGGTGTTTCCGTCAATACAGCATTGATAATTTGACCAAAATATGAACTATATTAATTTATATTTATTTGCTTCATCCAATAGTAATATAATTAATAACTTTACAATTAAATAACATCTTAAAGTTATAGTTATATAAGGTGTTATTAAGTTGCTGTACAACAGGTTGTCAATAATACTGACATTGTTGCACCTGAACATAATTGATCGAGATGCTAAGTAAGTAAGTAAATTGCTGATAATTGTAGATTGTAGTTTGCTACTAAATTAACATTCCTAGAATGGATTTTAGAGATGAAAGCTCTGAACATTAATCTCTGCTCACTTGCGCTGTAAGCAAAAATCACTGCCCGGTGTGTTTACATTTTTTTTGAGGGACTCATGATCTGTGTCCTTGTTTTACCACTTTGGTGTCAGGGTTCATGTAAATAGAACAGACTCATTAATCTTTTACAACTTTATAGGTTAACTTTTTGAGTTTATAACAAATAATTGAGTACACAAAATGAGATGCTGTAGTGTTGTAGTGTTTAACCAATTAAAAATAAAAAAGAAATCTCAAATTCACCATGCACAATACAAATAAATACATTTTTCATGTACTGGTGTGGTATGTGACGTAGTATTCTCTTTGGTTGATTTGAGGTTTTGGAAGCTCTCCAACATTGGACACATACCATTCAATTTATCAAAGTGTTTTCACACTGCATTGTACACATAGTCTATTAAAGGAAATACATTGTAACGTATGTAAAGCATGAGAATAAAGAACACTATAGTATAGCTGATTTTGAACAACAATGCCAGCCTGCTCTTCTATGCCAGCTGCAGTGTTTGTTTCCATTACCAGACAGCTTGGCTGTGGCTACTGTACCCTCTCTACAATCCTCTTTTCCCTAAGTGGATGAAAAAGACTCACCCTTCTTTCTGATGCCTCCAGTTATTCTGCACTTCATTTCTTTTTTTTTGGAAAGTTGGTCGTTCAGCACTTTCATTTTTTGTCATGGCTCCATCATTGCTGCTGTTGGTCTCAGCCTCAGCTCGAGTCACTTCAGATGAAAGACCTGCTGAATGTAAATGCTAAATGTACATTTTGCAGAGAAGAACATTATGCCGAAGTGAAAAATAAGTTAATGAGAACATTTAATTAAAACAATTATCTTAATCCCCTGAAGCTATTTTGATAAAATATCATAGAACATTAAAATAAATGAAGTTAGCTTAGTTATTACAATGAATAATTAAACGTTTTTGTAATTACTCATTACTGCAAATTTATTTTGTTGGATAATACAAAAATAATAATCGAAGAAATCTCAATTAAAAATAAATGCATTTATAAATAATTACTGTAATATATCATATCACATCATTACAAAAAACTGGAAGT
>OMKX01058760.1:1835-13414 GCA_900302425.1 Brosme brosme
GGGTTGCTGGCTGCCATGTTTGTCTCAATCCAACAGATCAATGGCATACAAACCAGCATGGTGCCACAGCCAGTGTTCACTGTAGATAAACAGAGAGAGAGAGGGAGACGTTGATGTAAACAGGGGATTTAAAAAAAGAAGATGGCGGGGAGAGGTGGGAGGCGCTCGTTTCCGTTTGATCCAGCGTGTTGAATGAAGTGTTCAAACCGGACCTCTTGTCACCGAGTCCGATTGGGAGGGGTTTAAGGGCTGTCTGGCTCAGGTTGTTACCTGCTGGCTAGTCAGCCAATGGGAAAGGATCTCACCCGTCCCATTATGTTTCAAAGTCGACAAGGTTGCGTCTGGTTCAGCATTGTTACTGGCTCACTAGGTTTGGACATTTTGTGCGTGTAGATAACTGGCATTCCTTTGAGTTGACGCATCGGTGTAGTGTTCTGAGTGGCTGTTTCACTCCCCACAGGCTGGTTTACACTCTCATGTTGACAAGCAAAGAACCAATAGCAGCAGAGGATCGTCTTAAATCAGACTTTTTCATCTTGTTTGACCTTTTTGTATTTGTCATTTAATTTCCATGCAAATTATTTCCCAGACACCGCAAAAGGTTTCACAATTTACATGTAGAGATCTCTTATTCTCTCATCACCGTCCCTGACAAGACTTGTCTCTCTTATCTGTAGTTAGTCACATCAACAACTCAGTGCTGTCTTCCATTACCAGAACCAAGTACTTTATTTACTGTACTTCCCATCTATTAACAGGCTGTTAACCCCATCTCTGGTGTGAGGCCAACTCAGCTGATACTCTCTCCATCAGTTGCATGGTGTTGGCCACTTGCTCATGTTCCACCCCTCATCCAGGTGCTGTGACTAACCATTCCTAATACTAACCAGTCTGGCCTGGCTCATTTATGTCTCCTGTGTGTTGTTCCCGTCTCCCCGCTCTCATCCACAAATGCATCATGATCATCATCCTATTTATCTTCATCATCATCATCATCATCCCCATCCTCATTCTCTTAACATTCAAACTCTCCACCGTCTGGCCATGGTCTTTGCATTGCTCACTAGCACTAGGGCGCTCAGACAAAAAGAGCCATCACGCCCCCAGGTCGGACAGTCGCTCCCCGGGCCGATTCGACGAACCCCATGCCTCGGGCCGCTCCCGGGAAGACCGTTTTCATGAGGACCCCGCTTCTCCCCACAGCCGCTCCAAATACCCCAAGCACTACCTGGGGGCAGAGGGAGGACACGGCCCCCACGCAGACACATACCCAGAGCACTCGCTGCCCTCTAGAGGCAGACACGGGGACAGGTACCCCGACCATCAGGGGACCGAGACGGGCCGGGTCCACGGCCAGAGGAGGGAGGAGGCGGAGAGGGTGGTGCGGAGGAAGGAGAGGCCGCCCAGGCCTCCTCACGGCCCCATGGGCCGCGACTGGGACAGGGATAGAGACAGGGATCGAGAGAGAGACCACGAGAGAGAGAGGAACAGCGAGAGAGAGAGAGCGCGAGACAGGGAAAGAGAGCGAGACCCCCGGCGGGCCATGGAGAGGGAAAGAGTCCCGGAGAGACCTAGGGACAGGGGGGCGAGCGGGGACCACCACAGGGAGCGAGACAGACAGAGAGACAAGGACGCGGACAGACTGCGCGCCAGAACACCGAGCCGGGAGCGGGTTCTAGAGGAGGAGGGGGTCCTGAGGAAGGACAGGATGTCATGGAGAGATGAGGAGGAGGAGGGGGGTGGTGGTGGTGGTGGTGGAGATGATGATGATGATGATGCTGGTGAGGATAAGAGGGGTAGGAGAGCCGGGGGCCGTCAGCGCGTGC
This sequence comes from Brosme brosme, assembly GCA_900302425.1. Lineage (NCBI taxonomy): Eukaryota > Metazoa > Chordata > Actinopteri > Gadiformes > Lotidae > Brosme > Brosme brosme. The sequence continues at coordinate 3,662 of OMKX01058760.1, forward strand.
CCTCGGACCCTGACACAGTGTTTGAGGAGCACAGGAGCAGCGAGGGTCCTCGGAGCAGGGAGGGTCCCGGCAGGGAACCCTATCACACACATCCTCCCGGAGAACCAGGTACAGCCCGGAGCTCCGCCCCACCAGCTCCTCTGGACTCGGCAGGGGGGCGGTGCCAGCGGTGTGTGTGGCGTGGTGTGGTGTGTTCTTCTCTTGCTGGGCTGTGGAGCTTGTGGTGGAGGGTCCGATTCCTGCCTAACTTCATGATAACTAATCAAGATGTATTTGTCTCTTTCTTGCTCTGCTTTTCAGTTGGCTTTGTCTGTTTGTGTTCTCAATGTCATTATTATTTTATTGTTTTAATCATTCGTTGTGATGATGATTTTCTTTCAGTTGGTTTAATTAGTTGTCGATGCTGTGGATCTGGTGTGATTTTACTGTGGGTTTAATTAATCGGTCTAAATCACTGGACTACTTGCATCAAATAAGCAAAAGACACACACATTTCATGTCTGATAATGAAACTAATGCAGGCATCCTCCAATGCCATCCCAGCATTGAATGAAAAAAAATCCATAATAAAATCAGATGATTGATGAGCTATTTGTTTAGGGCAGATGAACCACCGCTCCCCAGGGTCATAACCGGAGTGTTATTCTGCCCCCTTCAGGTCGCATCGTGCACCGCACTGGCGGCACCATCATAGCGGGACAAGAGTTCGGTCTGAGCGACGCCACCCAGGGCCTGACGCGCCTGGACCTCCGCGACCAGGAGGTCATCGACATGGAGGTGGCCCGCAGGCTGCAGGAGGAGGAGATCAAGGTGAGGAGAAGGGGGGCCTAGGGGTCACCGTGTAGGACATTCATTCAGAAGGAAGACGGTGGAAGACGGTGGTTGACCAGCACGTGCATTATACGCTTACAAAACACAGGTGGTAACGTTGGTTGGTTGTTTGGTTTCTATTCTGTATCGCTGAAGCAAAAATAAAGTTTAGTAAATATGTAGCCACCCAACGTTGTCATAGTTATTGGAAAAATTGTCAGTTTCAACATCCGTTGTAGTTTTGATGCCTGTATTCCCTTGTGGGTTGAAGTGACTAATCAGCATTGCAGCGCTGCTGAGCTGTATCCTTAGTCTAAAGTGCAGTGGAGGAAGTCTGTTCAAAAGCGCTCAATCTCAGACCATCGCTGCCATTGTTTTCTAATACGTGTGTTCTACTTCTCGATGGAAAATATGACTTTGTTTTTCGTTCTTCTTTTTCTTCAGGCGAGCAAAAAGGACCAGCATGCTGCCCAAGTAGCTCAGGATGAGGTGCGTGGACAGCTCTGGAAACTTCTCTCGCTCTTGGCTCACAATGTGTTCCCCACCCACGCCTGCGTTTTTCATATCCTGTCTTCAGCCAATTACAATATGACTAATTTCCACTTCCTCAGCTATACGATCCGATGCACATATACAGTTCAAACGTTCTCTGTCATTTCTGATAAGCATTTTGATGCCCATCCCCTACTGGTGCAGATGCATGTCCGGTGCGACATCACAATTCTGTGTGGGATTTTCATCATATATTTCTTAACTCATTTGGATTTGTTGGGGCAGGAAATCGCTCGGCTTCTGATGGAGCAGGAGAAGAAGGAGTACAAGAAAATTAAGGAGCGGGAGAAGGAGCGGGAGAAGGAGCGGGTGGTGCTGGAGAGGATAGCGCTGGATAGGAAGAGACAGGAGGCAGCGCTCAGGGTGAGACCACCCTTTGTTTTGGTTTATCTTCTGGTTTTCCATTTTTGGTGTTTTTCGTGATTAGGGTTTGGTGTGTCTGGAAATGAGAGCCCCAGTTTCCACTCAAGTGTCCGCTGTGGTTTCCCCAGCCTCACGCCGAGGACGTGGTGCGGCCCCGGGCCCGCGACGAGCACGGAGGGCCCAGAACACGGGACGAGCACCAGAGGCAGAGGAACCACAACAAGCCCACCAGGTACCCATATCCATGTCCCGGCACCAAGTAGTCCTCGGTCCGAACGAAATACAGGACCCAATGAAATCCAAGAACATGAAACCATCATCATCATTCCGTTTTCCCTTTTAGTTTGTTAATCTCCCTCTCTTCCTTTGTGGCCCGCTCAGACCCCCCCAGCCCCGCACTCCAAACTATGAGAATGTGAACCCGGGCCAACCCTACGGCTACTCTGAGAACGCCTTCTCCCCCCGAGCCCCCACCAGGCCAGAGGCAGCCTACAAAGGCAAGTTCTCACTGCCAAGCACTTTGGGACTTTGGTTCTAGAAAGGTGCTGTATGAAACCGTGCTAACTCAGTTACTGTGTAGATATTAAGGTTTCAGTTGCTTTCAATCTTTTTTGCTTCATATATACATATATATATTTACAAATATTTGTATGTACATGTACAACATACATATTTATTGTCTGTTTAATTTGATCATTAGTATGTTTGAAGAATGAAAAGAGGAATAGGGTATTGTAGAAAAATGGAATAGGAGATGTTTAATGCTTTAATGTTAAGAGTATATATTGCTCAGGACCATCGGGTCCAGGCCGGACCGCCACAGGTGGGTCTCGGCATGCAAAAGATAAGGGTTGGAGTGTATGGATGGATAGCTACCTCTGTGATTTTTGCTGATTGATCTCCTTGTCTCCCCCCTCCAGGTTACAGACCGTGACTCAAGCTCCTCGTACTGGCCAGCCATTCTTTTTTGATTTTATACCATTTTCCTCATACTCTTGTTTGTATTATTATTTAATATGTTTGTATTCAAGGATCTGTGCTGTGATCGACTGAGAGGTTTGGGACAATCACTGAGTTGCCAAAATGAAATATATATTTTTTAACCTCCCTAAAGTTCAGAGAAACCTAGTGTCTTGGGAGTGCCACTAGTGTTTTTCATTTGTTGCTTTAAAAATGGTAAAATTGTAATGTAATTCCTTTTAAGTTGCCCAGCACCGAGCTAAGCCAAAGGAGCGGGCTCTGGGACCTGAACTCTGATCATTCACAGCTGAGGGACCATCATGCATAGCTGTTCCGTCCCCGTTTGTCATACCTTTGAATCACAAGGGCTTCATTGGCCTCCACTGGATAGCCACGTGGGATGTCATGGGATGTGCCTGTATCTGCTCCATCATGGCTGCTACAGTGTCTTAAATCCAAGATGGCTACTGCTTCTTAATGCTGGACATCAACTCTCTGCAACTCTATCCTTCATATCATCATGCTGGTTGACCAGGCTGTTCAACATAGTCTCATGCTGCATACGACTTGTTATTTTTCTTTTCTTTTTTTTGGAGGGAAATGGTCTCAATTCTTTATCTTCATAGGTGTGGAACGAAAGTACAAAACAAACGTATCAAAATGCTGGGTCTTGGTCTTTTGGACGCTCCTCAGTCCAGACACAAGGAGTCTAGAGGGGATCTGTGGACTTGTAGCGTGTACAGTGTCGGCCAGGAGCGGTCTCACTGTCACTGTTTTCTAACTCTCTTGCCCTTTGATGAAGGGAACGGGTACTACTGGTGGAGCGGTCGAAGGGCACTCTGTGTGTGGCTCTGTGTTTCCAGGTGCATGCTTACTGACCTGTGCAGTGTACTGTGTGCACATGCATTTCTCTCTGAACTGGCTCCCTCACTGCTGGCTCTCATGTGAATTTGGGAAAAGTATAAGTGCTAACTCATTTAACAATACAGTATACAATATATTATATATTGCCCCCCCCCCCACTGCCCTTTTTTAATCCAGTATTTGATATTGAGCAAGTGTTGTCCAAATGAAAGCCAGTTGTCTGTCCTCTTTGAAGCCTGAGCAGAACGGGCAGCGGCATAATGAAGTGCATGTACATAATGTGTCCGTGTCAAACATGTAGAGTCCCCATTGTGCTCATTTTGTGAAACTGAATTATTATTTGTAGTTTAAAATTGTTTATTTAAGTGTACATAAAGTTTCACTCATGCTTTTTGTTATTCTCATACCAATTGTCGAGAGACCGGGACTTTATCCGCGTTCCTTTTCCTCTTGATATTAATAGTTGTTTTTGTTTTGAATTGTTTTATTTGGTATTTTCTCTATTTTGCTGATCTGAAATGACTTGGTCTCCCTTGTGTTCTCAAGCCAATGCCCTTCCTCTCCTTCTGACTTCCACCCCTTTTACGGTATCCCTCTGCTCAAACACTAGCAAGACTTCCTGTCCCCAGTAAGGGCAAACATTTCCAGAGAATGGGACACACACACACACACACACACACACACACACACACACACACACACACACACACACAGACACACAGACACACAGAGAGAGAGAGGATGATTACATACATAGGGGATTATTTTACTATGTATTTTTCATGCTCCACAGCCAATTATTTTTTTATTATGTTCATATTGAATAAAGACAGTGTCAATGGGGAACACTTGTATGAGCTAAGTCAAATAATCTGGTCCAGCTGTCAAGAGACGCATTTGGTAATCTTTTTGGCTCAGATTGATTTCTATTTTTTATTGTTTTGATCTAAGTGCATATTTGCGTTTATGATGACGAAACAAGTAGATGGCATTGTTTTTTTTTTTTATAAGAAGTAGATTGCATTGTTTTGTTTTTTTGATACCATAAAGTTATATATGCTGACAGAAGGGAAGCTGTGCCATTATATTTGTTATGTTTTCTGTTGAACACAAGAAATAAACTTCTGAGCACTTGATTGGCTGCAGAAAATAGGCTGAAGACTAGGTCCAGTTTGCGCGCTAGTTCTTTTGAAATGGCGCCATCATGTGGACGCGTTGGTGGGAGCATAATTACAAACGCTTTCTATGGATGAGAAATGATTGTACGATGGCGATAATTGCATTGATCACAATTTTGGCTTTGAGTGCAATCCAAACCAAAATGTCAGTATCAGGTTCTAATTTTGTTTATTTCCACCTAGGGCATGTATGCAATCTACCTATGATAAATCAACATGCGTTGTGCTAGCACTTACTGTAACTGAATTTTTTTGGGGTTGATTAAATAAATCATGATTTTAACCGAAGCTTCTTGAAATATTTTCGTCACCCATGGCTTTTAAGCAGTTCAGTCATGAATATAGTGTGATATAGTGTATAGGTTGTGGCTTTGGTTTAGTAATGAAACAACATTTAGAACAGGGTTACAGTTTATTTCTTAGAGCACCTCAAACCATTACCGCTTGTACACAAACAACCACAAAAAGCTAAACAGAAAATAATGAAATCAACGTTGAGTTGTTTATCGCAGTAAATGCCCTCCACCTAGTTACCACTCCTGTCGGCACATTGCCAAATAATCATAATGACGATACCAAGTGTACTTGTTGAACTAGTTTACACTTCACCCCCAGGGCCATGACCTGGCCGGCAGGGACCTACCTTATCTTCCTTTCAACGGTAGAGCTACACAGGCATAAATGTGGTATAGTCTCTTTCACAGGGTATCCACACAAATGTGGCTTTTATTTGCATTCTACAAGTTGGCCAGTTTGTCATAGCCAGGAACTTAATGCAACAATCATTGTTTTATGATGCCATTAATACACTCCTCTGTTGGCAACACTATTATATGTTATGATGTAACGCTAAACCGGTGTTTCACTTTTTTATATTGATCTTAACCTTCATTTGGTTAATTGGCTTACAGCATTATAGGAATTTAATAGTTGAACGGCAATGATTTATGGAAATCTTCAGATCAAAGAACAAATGTATTCACAGAAACGTGCATTTAAATTTTCTTTTTATTTATAAACTACATTTGACATACAAACAATCAACATTAAGTGTCCTAACCCTAAAGTTGTGTTACGGCACACTGTATCTTAGGAGCTTGATCTTTTTAATCATAGAAGCACGACTTCCTGTTGGTGTCTCGGTTATTAATGCTCAACAATATTCTCACCTGTCACCATTGAAAAACACGGCAATGAATGTACAAAATACTAAGGCAAAACCTGTTTAAGCAGGCCTCTAGCTGTTTGCATATACCTAAGTGTAACGATTCATCAACACCACAATTTCTGTTTTTAATGGTTTTGACCTGTATCTATCCTTCCCCTGATCCCTGTCCCCTCCCCCCTCCTCTCCCCCAACCCGTGGGTCCGGAATAGGAGCTGTGGTCCAACAAGGTCTAGCATGCTGTTCTGTTCCCTGTTCATCTGCTGACTGAAAAATTACAATACAAGATCGGATCCTTCGCTCTGCCTTGTAGAGATGTTGAAGGAAATTCTAAAGAAAATAAGGATTTGCATCTTGTTGGCAAGTTTGATATGTGTCATGCTATCAGTATTGATTTAGATCAGTGACACTGTTACCCCGATTTGTATTGTAGCCGGCCTCAGCCTGTTGTCAGACATATCTCTGCTACAAGTATCTGCTCAGCCCTTTATTAAACTATTATAATACCTTTCCCCCTCTAACCTATATTAACCCAATATAAATTACTTTCCACTGAAACAGTGAATAAAACTGTCCCCTTTTCAACATCAACTATACATCAAGACTAACTAATGTATAACAACCAGGAATAAAATAAATATGACAATGCTTTAATGCATGTTCGGGTTATCTTGATATAATCCAAATGCAGATAAATCACATTCCATTCACTGCGCTGTTTGTTTATGCATTTCATAATAACCCATTGCTATGATGGACTTAGGTAAACTGTAGGTTACACCCCATTACTAGCCTTCTTCCCAGCAGAAGGAGGAGGAGGAGGATAGCGTTCAGCTGGTTAACCAGCATACCTGACATAGTATTGGCTTCTCTGCATGCGACAATATCACCACCACCACCACCACTGGCAATACCTCGGCATCTCCTGTGACAAGTACACAGGCAAAAGTAACACTTCAGACACAGCCTGGTTTAAGGGTATGGCCATTCAAATCTCTGTGTCAGTAGGAAGATCCGGTCAAGAAGGTTCCGCTTCAGACCAACAGAATGGACACACCAACCGCATGTCAAAACAATCAACATCCATAGTGGGTGTGGGACTGGTTCTGCATTATAGCGTAACATACAAAGTGAAGTTCTACGATATAATATTTGTTAAGTGTGGTTATGGGTATGATCAATAGTATCAAGTCTAATGATCCATCTCATAGGCCTAACTTGGTTCAGGCTTAATAATATCTGGGGTAAACTACCATCGATTTGAGTTGAGTTGAGTGGACACCCATCGGGTGCAGACCTTTGGGAGCTTGAGATGTTGCACACACTACCAGAAACAATGACTGAAATTCATGAACTCTGAAATTTGCAGGCAAAGTTTCCAGCTGTACGGGCAACAATGAAGTCGGAAATGAAGGCAAGTCCACTGTAATAATGGTGCGGAGGGTGGAGGAGTAGCAGAAATGTCATGAATTCGGGTCCAGATCCTATTGAGATGAAGAAGAGAAATTCCCAGTGTTAAACAGAAACAAGGATTTCAAATGATTTCAAATTTTAAATTATTTCTTCATGTCCTTTCCTCACACGTGCAGCAGCAGACGGATGTAATATGTTAGATGAACAGGTGCAAGCAGGTAAAGCAAAAGCAATAGCAATACACAACTTCTATTGACTATGTACCACTCCAAGGAACATTACAACACCATTTGGTGTTCAGCATTTGTTCATGCACAGGTTAATGCATGATAGCCTATAGTTAACAAGCTCCAACAGGAAAAGTAAAAAGTCACTTTTTTAAATTGTATTTTAACCTACCTGGTGCTGTAAAAGCAGTCAAATGCTTCGGCTTTGAATGTATTTCATTGATTGCTAGTCATTTAAAAAAAAAACTAGAATGAAAGATAAGGACAAACTAGTGTTCCGTCTCTAATCTAGTCGATAAAGGTGAGTGTGGTAGTTTCATTACTCGTAACACACCGTGTTGAGACACGGCGAAGACACACGCCCATCAGCACAGCTCTCTCTTTGTTTTCTTCCTCCCTCCCTCCCTCTCTTTCACTACATTATTAAATTAAATAGGTGTAAAAAGAAAAAGAGATTGTTAAAAACAAATGTTCCCTCTATCCTGGTTTAAGATCTTGCCGTTAAAGTTGCTCAAACGGAAGACTCGCCCAATGGAGAAGCATATCACACAAAGAGCTCCCTGTACGACTCCCGAATAGCACACAAATGCACTTCTAACCTGTTTCATTCTTACTCTCTCCATCTGATGTGCCTGGGGCACATCTTCAAGAAAAACCGGTAGTCACAACCGGAGAGCATTTGAAGCAAGTGTTAATTACCCTAGCTAGGTATTGGAGTTCAATAGATGGTATAGGCCTATACGCTGCAGTCTCAATGACCCCCAAGTACTCCAGGTATAGGCCTGCACATTATTACACATTTTAAAGGACTAGAGATAAGGTCATTGGAATTGGGGTTAGATTTGCCGTGGTAATAGTGGTACTTAGTTTAACAATTTAAGTAAGTCTTTCTAAATGAAGTTGGAAATGCTGGTCTAATAGTCTCTTCCTTGTGTCGTCGTGTAGCATAAAGCATGACGTAGGCCTCGTTCTAGAGCTGTCAAACACAGCATGGCCTACATCTAAACTAACCCCCTCCGTCAGACTGCACAGATGCGCCTTATTTATACATAAAAAACAAGCAAGTCAAACATTACAATGGTTGGAAATGCTCTCAGCGAAGATTGAGAGCATGGTTGATTAACATCAAGCATTTCCCATCGGCTGGTGTAAAAATAGGCAGCAGGCCGTTGTGCCGCAGGGCGTTGTGCGCTCTGCCTGATACAGGAATGACATCGGACTGGTTCGGTGCAGCATTAAAGTCTAGGCACTGTAACGCATGCCAGGGCGATCCCTGGGTGTTGTGTCTAAACATGCAGCAGCGACCAATCAGCGACGCACATAATCCTGCTTTAATTTTGATAGTGTATTAGGCATAGTTGCAAACATACGTGGCCACCCACGTCCATGGTGGCAACACGCCAGCGTTGAGACGTAGGTCGGCCTACGTGTAAATCTTTCCAGGCGATTGAGATTTGAATCTGTTCACAAGTTGTTCACCAGCTGTAGTGTTGTTGAGTCGTTTCCTTTTTTATCACACTCTCTGAAATGACTTCACACCGATTCTCGGTCTCTCACCGCGCCTATCATTCATCAATATAGCCAACTCGTAGGCCTACATATTTCCACTTCATAAATCAGCCAAAGTAGCAATACTGTTTTGCCCTCAGGCCTTGTGGTTGAGTGCAGGCTGAAAACAATTGAATATAAATATTGTCAATATATGATATATTCAATTCAACAATCACTGTCTGTTTGCAGTATGTGTAAATATGTCATTTTATCACACAGGTAGGCATACTGGTACCAGTATTTCGCTTATTTTATTTATTTCCAACAGCAAAGAGAGTCCATCAAGCACTGTCCATTTGTTTCTGTTGTGATGCTATGGAATAACTGAGTTTCTGCGTTGCTGCTACGGGATGACTGAAAATAATTAAGTAAGTAGCCCTACTAAAAAGTACAATAACAAACAAACACTCACTTACTTCTCCATAGGAAGTTTCTATAGGCCTATTAAGGAAGTAGTTGTTTTCCTGTACCTTCGAGAAATATGCGCACGCAACTTCTGAGGAGTGTAATGTTTACCACAGCTTTGCTTTGTTTCAACCTCACAACATTTCACAGCATTTTGGTGGGAATTACATACAGAAATAATACTGGATCCCTTGATGAAACCTGCTCTAACGCTGACTTCAGCCTTAGGGATTTGCTGATGCAATGCATTATGTTGCTTCTACAC